>PVKA01005467.1:0-90156 GCA_004027165.1 Ctenomys sociabilis
AATAATTATTGAATCTTTGATATAATTCAGCTATAAAAAAACCTGTAAATATAATTTCATGTATGCACCTTGTACAATACCAAAACGTTATGAAAACAGTTTGCAATGTATTAATTCATCGACTCTGTATGGTTAAGGTGTCTTGAAACTGTCTCATTGACATTTGTATTTTAATAAAATAAAAATAAATGGAAAAAAAATATCATATCAAAAAAAAATATGCAATGAGATAAACAATAGTGAATTGCCATACTCATATAAAAAAACTTTGCTTTTAATTTAGTTTTGTACCATAACCATCTTTAAAGAGAAAACCTTATTGTAATATATTGAAAATATTACATTTTAATAAATGGTATGACCTATTTATTGAGGGTGTCTCCAAAGAGACTATTGAGATTATTGGGAGCTCCACATTAATTAATAAAAAGATTGGCCATGCCTCTTATTCATCAATTGGACTCTTCTCTAATAATATTTCCACTCTAGTGATTTTTTGTTTAATTAGATTAAACCTTATGATGCATTGTGTATAAATCAATTTTAATAACACTTTGACTGTGGCAATTTAAGAAAAAAACATGCTTTTAACTCTATATCTCAAATTATATTTAGAACAAATCATCAAAAAAAGAGGAACAGCTCTTCATTGAATGACACACACATAAACCCTTTGTAAAATCAAGAGTGCACTGAATATTTGTCCAAATTAAATTATAGTAACTATTATAAGATTTAGAAACTTTATAAGTTGACTAGTCAGATTTTCTTATTCTTCAGTTATTAGAGATCTCTTATTAGAAAAATTTTGAAGGTATAAAATCTTTTATCTATAATTAATATACCTATTTAGACCTTAGCTTTCCATTTGGTCAGTTCCTTGAATAGGCTCTCATCACTGTTAACTTTTTCCTCAGATCTGGCTCCAGTCTGGTATAGCCTGACTGTATGTTCTGGTACCCAAATAGGTCATTTAGCATTCTATGGAAAAATACAAGCATACCCGTTGCCCCAGGTTAGTAGTGGACTGAGTCTCTTCCTTTGTCTGGTATGAAGATCTCTCCAGAAGACTGGTTTTAGTCTTTTTTCTCCTAGCTGGTTTATCTTTCTGTTACTATAAAAGTTTAAAAAGTAATAGTATATTGACATGTAAAGTTGGCAAGATTGACTCCCCATTGCCTTAACAGAGTTTTGATCATACAAGTAAGAGACCTGTATTTTATATTTTGGAAGAAGACATACATCTTCTCACTTAACCTAATGTGACCTAGCTGTCCAAATATCAAATTAATTTAACTCATCTGAAAGATGACAGTCATTAGCATCAAAGAAATCAGTCCAAAATCTATATGGAGCAAATTAATATTGCCAAATAAAGTCTGAAAATCATCAATGGTTGATCTGAACGGTTTGGGGCACAAAATATCTTCATTGCATAAGGTGACCCAAATATGAAGAAGTTATAGCTTGAACCCCTTCAGAGGCCACTATGAGGCCTTTTATCATTTAAATAGGATAGCAAAGTCAAGCCATGGCTTTCACACATTATTTTAAAGTTTTACATATTTTATAAAATATCAAAGCCTTATTTTTAAAGTTATTTTTAATTTAGGTCAGTAAAAGAAGCAATCAAGCTTAAGTAGAAATTAAAAGAATTCAAGTAATCTTTTAAAATGTCTTGGGGAAATGGCCTTACACATTTTTAGTTACCCTACCCAGGGGTCACCCACATTTGCATTTGAAAAGCCACTAAAATGTTTTTTCTTTAATTAATTTTTATTTTTAAGCCACTATTTCTTTTTAACAATTTTAAAATTTTTAGCAAAAATGTATGACTGATTGAGCAATATAAGAATTTGGTAGGGCCAGCCAAATAGATCAGTGGATTAAAGCACCTGCAAGCTGGTGCAGGGGCCATGAGCTTGATCGCTGGACCTGCCTTGCTGGCCCTGCCCCAGGGATGCGTTAAGACAGCAATTGAGACTGGGCATCTGGTGGCATGCACCGCTGTAATCCCAGCACTTGGGAGGCTGTAAAATTTACTGACCTAAATTTAATGGTCTTAGTACCTACAAAGTGTTTTCTTGAGCCCACATTACCTTTTAAAGCTTTAAAAAGGAGAATCACTACTGAGTCCAATCTAGTAGTGAGACCCTAAACACCATGTAGACCCTTCCCTAAAATTCCTGGGGGTGGAAGGAATTTGGTGTGCTTTAAACAGTGGTTTGGTTGAATAGCATTATAACTTTGATTTCCTTGTATAAACAGCATAGATTGCACCTAACAAAACCTGTAGACCATTTAGCAGTGGGGCTATCTTTGGCTGATTTTATTTCATAGGTGTGCATGCCCAGCTGTTAGGTGCAGTTTAATGGTCTTAGTACCTACAAAGTGTTTTCTTGAGCCCACATTACCTTTTAAAGCTTTAAGGGAACTATGGCTCTGTAGCCATGACCTCTGAATGTAGTCCCTGTGTGTGTCTGCTATGGCTCTGGCTCTGACCAGTAAGTGCTTTGTTTTTGTCCAGATTTCAAACATAGATACTATCTTGAGGCTTAAGAACTTGCAAAGCCAGCCACACGCAGTCAATGTTAGAGCCATGGCATGCCATGCTTATGACCCACTGACTTAGCACCAGGAAAACAGGCCTCTGTGGCTGAACCTATCTTACAAATGCTAATCTGGGTCAGCCTAGTATGGGAGTGGATGAGAGTGTGGGTCCTCCCTGATCTCAGTTTGTTCCCCTCCCCCTGGTGGCGCCTCACTCTCATGGCTTAGAACCAACTGTTTGCAATTTAAAAGAAACTTTTCTTTTTACAAAACATTTAGAAGACAGTTTGAACATTACCTGTAAGTAAATAATCTATTTAGTTGTTTCCAGCTGACAATAGAGCCAGGCAATGCAGTATGAGTTTAATATGCATCATAAAGAGAAGCTGACTTCTATTCTTAATGAGCAGTTTAGTTTAGTAGTAGATACCATAAGTAATATTTCTCCTTCATAATCACTATCAATAATTAGAAATGTACAAATATACCTTGGGTAATAATATTACTTCTTTCTACAATCAGAACTACAATATACTTTGGAATAGGGCTGAAAAGTCCAGTTTTAATTTTGTAAACTCCACAAGTTTAGAGCAAAAGCTGATTTTCTGCAGCCATCAGATCTAAAGCTGCAGTTCTGCTTCTGGTGGTTTCATGGAAAAGATCTGTGATCGTGCATTTGATTGAAATTCAGGCTGACCAAGGGAAACTGTGGGCATCCTGTATGGTTTATCTCTGAGCCCCTGGATGATGGACACTTTCTCCAGTTTTGCCGAGATTGTATGGGCTGGCCATGCTTATCAAGTTTGGAGGGGCATTCATTAACCCAGTGTTTACATTTTCCATGTCTCAGACAAAGTCCTGCAGCACTCTTGTTACTCTTATCTCCTTTTTTCTTTCTGTCTTGTCCTTTTGGGCAATCTTTCTCATATGACTCATCTTTCCACAGTTAAAACATTTGGTACAATTTTACTTTTAAAAAGACTGTAAGGCAGCTGCCAATAAATTAGCTTTGTATGGCTCTGAGCCAATATCAGTGCAGGTCCTAATATATTCTTCTAATGCTGTGCCATGTGCCTTTAAGGGATGCAGAGCCTTCTGACATTCAATATTTGCATTCTCAAAAAGCAAAGTTTGTAATGACAACTCCCTCAAATCTGGTGCTCTCACTATTTTGTGTACAGCCTCTTTTAATCATAAGATTGGAGAACCTTAGCAAATGACTTTTGAGTATCTCCTGGCCTTTCCACTTTCCCATGCCCTCGAGCAACAAATGCAGGTTTGCACATTAGCCACATCATCATATTGCAATTGGGCTTGGATACCAAGCCAGGCCCCCGACCTAGTGAGTTGATCTGATAAAACATTAACTGGGGAATTTTGTCCCCAGTTAACCCTCTCTTTATTTATTTATTTATTTTTTTGTCTTTTTTTTTTTGAGACAGGGTCTCGCTATACAGTTCAGGCTGGCTTTAAGCTCACTTTGTAGCTCAGGCTGGTCTCGAACTCACAACAATCCTTCTGCCTCAGCCCTCTCTTGATCATCTGTTTCATCTTTCCACCAAGTTCTAAATTGCAAATATTGGCTTGGTTCTAAAATTGTATGTCCCAAAACTTCCCAATCATGAGGAATTAATCTATGTTCATTTGCTAACCCTTGTATTAATCCAATCACATAGGTTGATTACATACCATAAGCCATAACAGCCTACTTTAAATCTTTAATAGCTTTGAACGACAGAGGTTGGTGTTTCCATTGTACATACCCCTGGGGAAATCAAGCAATTAGTGGGTGTTGTTGAACCACCACAGGAAAAATACCCAAAGAAGAAGGATAAGCTTCAGGGTTCCTCTGTTGTCTCCCTTGCATAAGAGCCTGAGATATCACACTTGTATAAATTTTGATGCGGGATTTCTTTTTCTCCTCATATGGAGGAAAAGAAGGGTGAAAAGATGGTGGTAGGGGCTGATTTTTTTTTTTTTTTTTTTTTTTTTTTTTTTTTTTTTTTTTTTTTTTTTTTTTTTTTTTTTTTTTTTTTGTGAACTGAGATGCAGGAACTACAGGGATAGAGACCTCCGTTTTTTAAACAATTTAGAAAGCAATTGTGATAATTGCCTTATCTCAGGTCACAGCTCATGTACCTCATTAGTTTCCTTTTGTTCTGCATCCTCCAAATACTCAGCTTCTGAGGAGATGGATTGTAATGCCATAAATGTCCTTTTAGAACCCAGTTTGTCAGTCATCCCCAATAGAGAGTGCTTAGAAATTTAAATAATTGACATTCTTAGTTTTCCAGGGAGCACTTTCATGTAGGGGGTCTTGAGAGGCTACAGCCTTGTCATAATTAAGCAACACAGAGGTTGCCTGCTTTATTTTTGTCCTTCATTCTATGCAATCATACACATTTGACAGTAGGATGGCAGAGGTCTTAAAAAGGTTTCATATCCAGATTCGTATTTGTACAGAAGTTGCTCTTGAGATTTAGTAATATCAGCATCTGAAACTGACCTTTTAAAATATTTCTTAGACTTTTTTTGAGTCCAATTGCAATGATTCCAATACTAAGGAAATTAAACTACAGAGAGACCATACATGAAGAGGAATTGGTTCCCCACTTTGGTGAGCACTACTTAGTGTTTTTATAACTTGTTTCCAAATTTTTAAGATTAAAGCAGCCTTTTCAGGGCCAGCCAAATAGCTCAGCTGATTAAAGCGCCTGTAAACTAGCACGGGGGCTAGGTTCAATGTGCTTGCTGTGCCAACCCTGCCGCCAGGCACACTGAGATGGCAACTTAGACTGGGCATGGTGGCCCACGCCTGTAATCCCAGCACTTGGGAGACTGTAAACAGGTGGATCACTGCAAGTCCGATCTAGCAGTGACACCCTGAACACCTTGTAGACCCTACTCTAAAATATAAAATATAGGATCCTGCCCACGCCCACTCAGCCCCAGAGACCAGCGCCAGACAGCCTGGCCCACTCCACCATCCTCCTCAATCCCGCTCACACCTGCCCAGCCCCAGAGACGGGCCAAAAACAGTGCAGCCAACTCTCCCATCTTCCTGGATCCTGCCCACGCTGCCCAGCTAGAGAGACTGACCTGAGACAGCGGCTGACTCCAGCAGCCTCCTCAATCTTGTCTACACCACCCAGAACACCCTAAGAGATTATAGAGGATTTCAAAAAATGAAAAGATATTCCATGCTCCTGAATAGGAAGAACCAACATCATGAAGATGGCCGTACTCCCAAAATTGCTGTACAGATTTAATGTCATCCCTATCAAACTGCCACCAACATAACTCCCAGACATAGAAAAACCATTCCTAAAATTTATTTGGAACCACAAATGACCTAGAATAGCAAAGGTAATCTTGGCCAATAAAGACAGACAAGGCAGGAGGAATCACAATTCCTGACTTGAAATTATACTACAAAGCCACTGAGATAAAATCAACATGGTATTGGCAACAAAATAGACCTGAGAATCAGTGGAATGGATTAGAAGATTCAGAAGCATCTATGAACACACTCAGCCATCTGATCTTTGACAAAGGGGCCAATCATGCTTACTGGACGAAGGATAGCCTCTTTAACAAATGGTGCTGGAATACTTGGATTTCTACATACTGAAAACTAAAACTCAACCCCGCTCTATCACCATGCACTAAGGTAAAGTCAAATGGATTAAAGATCGAAACATTAAAAGAGAAACACTCAATCTCCTGGAAGAGAAAGTAGTAGGAACTCTTGAAGACATAGGGGTAGTTAAAGAGTTCATGAACAAACATATATTCACACGGGAAGCACTTGAAAGACTCAACAACTGGGATCAACCCTTCTTAAGGAGATTCTACATGTCAAAAGAAATTGTCAACAGAGTGAAAAAGACAATGCACAAATTTTGAGAAAATCCTAACTAACAAGCAATCAGACAGAGGTCTACTCTCTAGAATATATAAAAAACGGAGATATAACAGGGCCCTCAAATTTAAAGACCCACTTCAGAAATGGGCATCTGAAATGAATACATACTTCTCAGAGGACGAAATTAAAGATGCGAATAAATATATGAAAAAATGCTCCACATCGCTACTCAACCATGAAATGCAAATAAAAACAACACTGAGATACCATCTCACTCCAGAAAGAATCGCTATCATAAGGAAATCAACCAACAACAAATGTTGGAGAGGTTGTGGGGAAAAGGGAACACTTCTCCACTGCTGGTGGGAATGTAGACTGGTTCAACCATTGTGGAGGTCAGTGTGGAGACTCCTCAAAAGAGTAGGACTAGAAATCCCATTCAATCCGGCTACACTTCTCCTGGGAATTTTCCCAGAGGAACTGAAAACATTATATCATAGTGATATATATGTACCTATGTTTATAGCAGCACAATTTGTGATAGTAAAATCTTGGAAACAAGCAAGATGTCCATCACATGAGGAATTCTTGAAAAATATGTCATATTTCTATATAACGGAGTAATACTCAGCTATTAAGAATGGTAAGTTTGAAGCATTTATATTGAAGTGGATGTTTAAAAAGATTTTAAAAAAATAAAAAATAAAAATCCAGTTAGATCTAAAAAAAAAAAAAAGAAGTGGATGACACTTGAACATATACTCATAAGTGAAATAAACCAGACACACATGTGTAAATATCATATAGTCTCCGCAGTATAAGAAGCAAAAAGCAGAAATACAAATGGAAACGCACAACAACACCTAAAAACAATTGAGTCAGATAGGGCAAAGTGAACGGCATATGCTGCAGGATACTAATCACCTTTTCTTCTGGATGGTTAACAACCTAAGTTCACAGATCAAAATTGGAGAAATAGAAGAGCCACAAGGCCAGCCAACATATTGTCCTTAGCCTTTCAAGGTCAGTGAAGACTCAGGACATAGGAGAACCTGTACTGCAACATCATGAAACTCACTTGAGCTCCAAATTTTTTGAACAAGAAGATTATGGAGCCACACAGGAAAGAGATAGAATTTCCATAGTGTGCCTGGGGAGAGTCACATGGAGAGAAAACTTTCTCTCAGGCTCTCACAGAGAGCAAACTGGTCAAGCATTGGCCATGACTCATCCCCATGGTTGACACAGACAAAGAATCTACAGAATAAGGTACAGGACTACAAGATAAACCCTGAGGGGACTTCACTGACCTCATAAGAAACAAAAAATACATGTGTTGGCATATTGGTCTTGCTCTGTCTAGGTCGTAACCATCCAGCAGAAAAGTATAAACATGAAGTATACACCACGGGCCATAATAATAAGTGGAGCTGTAAATGGCTATGGTCACCTTTTTCGGATAATTCACTACTGTGGAATGCTGGGCTGTGTTGGATTGTGTCGTCGAGTTCAGGCAACTAAATTAGTTGAATGACAATGGAGTGCCCATCTTTGAGAGTTGTAGACAAAGGAAAGGGTATACAAGTGAGGAATCATGGTGTGTGTGTATGGACCATAGAGTTGGGATAGATAACGCCATGCTTCTACATAATTCTATGAGAAGCAAGGTTTGCACTAACGGTGGTTGGACAGGATATTTTGTTGGCATCTAGTACTATGGGCAACCACTAGGAATATAACAAGGTAGAAAGTATTAAGTATTGAATCTTTGATGTAATTCAGGTATAAAAAATAAGACATGCACACAGCTACACTCTCTTAATTTACTGATAAGAAACATATGCTATAATAATGTCTGTAAGTGTAATATTGTGTATGCACCTTCTATGATACCAAATCATTATGAAAACAGTTTGCAATGTATTAATTTATCAAATCCATCTTGTCAAAGTATCTTAAAACTGTCCCATTGATATTTGTACTTCAATAAAATAAAAATTTAAAAAAATAAATAAAAAATATAAGATAACATATTAGTGATTATGTTAATTACTTTAATATGTTCATCACTCAATGAATAACTGAAGTGTCACAATGAACCTACTATATGTACAAATGTTATTTCAACAAGCATGTCCAACATAAAATTCCAAAAATCAGGACTATGATTCCTAACTCTTTGAATCTATCATGAACTGTTTAACTTTTAGTTTCTTTTTCTAGAATTTTACAATCACTCATTTGTAGACATGCATGTAATATATGGCTTTTCTATCCAGCTCATTTTGTTTACATGTATATTTTTATATATTATCTATACCCCACTATGTACTCTAGAATATCCTTCATTTTTAAGGCTAAATAATATTTCACTATGTTTATTTATAAGTACTTAATTTAGACCCCAGACTGGCCTGCTTTGCAAGTCTCTGGACCCCTAGCCCCCAAGACCCCTGAGCGAGTGAGAATTTTTGTGAATCTTCTGGCACTTGAACCACGCAAGCCCAGTTCAGTGAGTGTGTGGGAGAAACTTTGGCTTCTCCCCGTGAGCGACGCTACATCTGGAGCCACTGCTCCCAAGAACTCTGAGCCAGCAATTGGCATGAGACACCCCAGACCGGCCTGCCCTGTGATTCCCTGGAGCCCCTGCCACCAAGTGCCAGAAATAAGTGAGAATTTTTGTGACTCTTCTAGCTCCTGATCCACGGCAGTCCAGCTCACTCAGTGTGTGGGAGAGATTCGGTGCCTCACTGCGTTCCAAGGGCCAGAGACACAACACAGAGGAACCATAGTCTCACAGTTGTGCCAGAAAGGCTACCGTTAAAAGGAGCAGAACACAATAGCCAGATCCATGCCAGGCAAAACTGGATAATCTCAAACTTAATAGATCAGCACCCGAATCTCATTACATGCTAAAGTTGTAACTGCACCAAAGCTCTACACCAAATATCAGATGTCAATGCTATACAAAATGACAAAGACAAGGAGAAAAGTGCAATCTCATGTATCTAGCCCACCAATGATACGTGCAGAGGACACAAACTCTGCTGAAATGAATGAATTAACAGAGTCAGAAGCAAACAACAGTAGAAAGGTATAGATCAGATCAGAATTAATGCATGAAATAATTTTTTTTTGAATACATAGCATCTGAAGTAATGAATCAAATCCAGAAACGTATGGGGAAAATCCAGAAACCCCACAGAACAAGAGCTGAGAATACTATTTCAGTTGAAACATATGAATTAACAGCATCACAAGCAAAGAAACAACAGAAGAAAGGCAAAGAAGAATTCAAACCAGAAATGACTTCTGAAATAAAGTTTTTGAAATCATAGCATCTCAAGTAGAGAATCAGTTCATGACATGTATGGAGGAAATCCAATTTGAAAAAAACTCTGCAGTAAAAGAATTAATAGCTACCTCTAAAGAACATATGGATAAAATAAAATAGAGGAGATTAGAAATAAAAAGGATTGCTTGAATGAGCAATTCAGGAAAGAAAGAGATCACATGAAGCAGAGTAAAAGAGATAGAGAAGAAATAAAAATATCAATCATAAGTTTACAAAACCATTTGAGTGAAAGCAAAGACAGAGTTTCAGATCTTGAAGATGCTGGAGCAGCTAGTGAAAAGGTGAGAAAGGATCTCTTAAAAACAACAAGAATGCAGGAAAAAATAATCCATCACCTGCAAGATGATGCCAGGATGAACAATGTGAGAAAAATTGGTATCAATGACAATGAAGGAGTCAAATAATCCATCACCTGCAAGATGACGCAAGGATGAACAATGTGAGAAAAATTGGTATCAATGAGAATGAAGGAGTCAATACAAATGACATAAAAAGAATTTGGGGAGAAATAATTGAAGAAAACGTCCCAAATATGAGGAAACAATCCAACATTCAGGTAACTGAAGCATACAGCACACCAAATAACTTCAACCCAAGTAGAAACACATCGAGACATATAATAGTTAGGATTCCAGAAATCCAACACAAAAACAATATACTGAAAGCTGCTAGAGAGAAGAAGGAGCTCACATTCAAAGGAAAACACATCATAATTATAGCCGACTTCTCTACACAAACAATGAAGGCAAGGAGAGCATGGAGCAGAGTTCTTCAAGTCCTACATGAAAACAAATTCCAGCCAAGACTATTATACCCTGCAAAACTCTCTTTCAAGTTTGATGGAGAAGTGAAATACTTTCACGACAAAGAACAACTAAAGAATTTCATGATCACAAAGCCATCCTTACACAGGGCGCTGAGAGATGTTCTAAAGAGAGACCACAATGACCAGAACTCCATGAATGAGAATGGAAGGAACCCAGTAAACAGGACAGACAATTAAACACAGGACACAAAACAGTAAAAAACAGCAGGTAAATATCATGATAAACATACAAGTCAATACATTTCAATTATAACCATCAATGTAAATTGACTCAATTCACCAATTAAGAGAAATAGACTGGCACAATGGATTACGAAACAAAATCCAACAATATGCTGTATACAAGAAACACACTTCACTCAAAAGGACATTCATAGGCTCAAAGTCAAAGATGGAAAACAATACTACATGCCCCAACACCTCAGAAAAAAGCAGGAGTAGCAATTCTGTTCTCAGAGAGTCTCAACTTCAAACCAAGAAGGATCAAACGACACAAGGAAGCACTATATAATGGTCAGGGGAAAAATTCAAGAGCAAGAGGTAACACTCATAAATATCTATGCACCAAACACAGGAGCACCCAACCATGTAAGACAAATCTTCGTGGACATGAAAAACCTAATATCTAAGACCACAATCTTAACTGGAGACCTTAACACACCCCTATCTCAAAAAGATACATCAACCAGACAAAAAATTAGCAAAGAAGTAGCAGAGCTGAACCAGAGCTTGGAATAAACGGACCTGGTGGGCATATACAGAGTGTTCCAGCCAACCACAGCTGAATATATGTTTTTTTCAGTTGCACACAGGTCATTTTTCAAAGTAAACCACATATTGGTCCAGAGGTCTTGCCTAAGTATATGCAAGAAAACAGAAATTATCCCATGCATATAATCTGACAACAGTGCAATGAAACTGGAACTAAATGACAAAAGAAACCAGAAAAATCTGCTAAATTCATGGAAATTAAACTACACTCTACTCAGCAATCAATGGGTCACAGAATAAATTCAACAAGAAATTCAACAATATCTACAATTCAAGGAAAATTCAAACACAACATAATGGAATTTATGGAATGCAATGAATGCAGTTCTTAGAGGGAATAATGATAGCTATGAACTCACACATTAGGAAAACAGAACAGGAACAAATAAACACCCTAATGTTGCACTTCCAACAACTAAAAAATGAACGAATGAAACCCAGAGCGCAAAAACAGGAAGAAATCATAAAGATTAGAATGGAAATTAATTCAATTGAGATGAAGGAAACAATTCAATGAATCCACAAATCAAAAACTTGATTCTTTGAAAGACTAAATAAAGTTGATAAGCCTCTAGCCAACCTCATTAAAAAGAGGAAAGAAAAAAAATTCAAGTACATGCAATAAGGAATGAAAAGGGTGAAATCACCACAGACCCAGTGGAAATTCAGAAGATTATCAATAGTTACGTCGAAAATCTTTAGGCTCACAGAATAGAAGACACAGAAGAAATGGACAGATTCCTCGAGAGGCAGAAATTACCAAACCTAAACCAAGAAGATATAGCAACTCTGAATAAGCTGATAACAACCAACGAAATATGAAATGCAATAAAAAGCCTACTGACAAAGGAAAGTCCAGGTCCAGATGGATTCACAGCTGAATTCTACAAGAAATTTGTAGAAGATATAATCCCCACACTCCTCAAATTCTTCAGTGAAATTGAAAAGGAAGCAGTGCTCCTGAAATCATTTCTGGAGGCAAGCATTATACTGATTCTAAAACCAGGGAAAGACACAACCAAAAAGGAGAACTACAGGCCAATCTCCCTCATGAACATAGACGAAAAATACTCAATAAATTCCTAGGAAATGAATACAGCAAATCATCAAGAAGATCATACAGCATGACCAGGTAAGATTCACCCCAGGGACGCAAAGATGATTCAATATTTGAAAATCTGTAAACGTAATACACTATATAAAAAGACTGAAATCTAAAAACCACATGATCATCTCAATAGATGCAGAGACAGCTTTTGATAAAGTCCAACACTCATTCATGTTCAAGGTCCTACATAATATTGGAGTAGATGGACTCTACCTTAACTTGATAAAAGATGTCTATGACAACCCAAAAGCTAATATAATCCTAAATAAAGAAAAAACTGAAATATTTTACACTTAAATCAGGTACAAGACAAGGATGTCCTCTGTCACCCCTTCTATTCAATATAGTTTTGGAATCCTTAGAGACAGCCATTAGAAAGGAGGGAGAAATAAAAGGAATAAGAACAGGTAAAGAAGAAGTTATCAATATTTGCAGATGACATGATACTTTACTTGGAAGACTCAAAAAGGTCCACCAAGCTGGGCGTGGTGGAGCATGCCTGTAATCCCAGCACTCGGGAGGCTGACGCAATAGGATTGTTGTGAGTCGGAGACCAGCCTGAGCTACAAAGTGAGCTCGAGGCCAGCCTGAACTGCATAATGAGACCCTATCTCAAAAAGACAAAAAAAAAAAAAAAAAAAAGGTCCACCAAGAAACTCATAGAATTGATATTGAAATTCAGTAGCATAGCAGGATACTAAGTCTGTACTCAGTAGAAACATTAACTTTTACAATAGCACCACGGAAAATGAAATACCTTGGAATTCACTTAATCAAGGAAATCAAAAATCTTTTCACGGAAAATTACAACACCCTAAGAAAAGAGATTGTAGAGGATTTCAGAAAATGGAAGGTATTCCGTGGTCCTGGATAGGAAGAACCAACATCAAGAAGATGGCCATACTCCCAAATTGTTCTCCAGATTTAATGCAATCACTATCAAACTGCTACCAACATACCTCGCAGACATAGAGAAATCATTCTTAAAATTTATTTGAAACCAGAAAATACCTAGAATAGCAAAGGAAATCTTGGCCAATAAAGACAAGGCAGGAGGCATCACAATTCTTGACTTGAATTTGTACTACAAAGCCACTGTGATAAAATCAAGGTGGTATTGGCAACAAAATAGACCTGAGGATCAACGGAATAAATTAGAAGATGCAGAGGCTTCTACAAACACACTTTGCCACCTGATATGCAACAAAGGGGCCAAACAAGTGTACTGAAAGAAAGATAGCTTCTTTAACAAATGGTGATAGAAAAACTGGCTTTCTACATGCCAAAATCTATACTTTGATACAGTTCTATCACCACTTACTAAGCTACTGGGAAAATGGATTAAAGTTCTAAACATTAAAACAGAAACACTCAATGTCCTGGAAGAGAAAGTAGAAGGAACTCTTGAAGACATAAGGGTAGGTAAAGATTTCATGAACAAATATGTATTTGCTCGGGAAACACTTGGAAGAATCACCAACTGGGATCAACTCATCCTGAGGAGTTCCTGCACGTCAAAAGAAATTGTCAACAAAGTGAAAAGACAATCCACAAATTTGAAAAAATCCTAACCAATAAGCAATAAGAGAAAAGTCTGCTGTCTAGAATATATAAAGAACTAGGATATAACAGGACCCTCAAATTTAATGATGCAGTTCAGAAATGAGCATCTGAGATGAATACATACTTCTCAGAGGACGAAATTAAAGATGCAAATAAATATATGAAAAAATGCTCCACATTGCTAGTCATCAGAGAAATGCACATAAAAGCAACACTGAGATACAGTCTCATCACAGAAAGAATGGCTATCATAAGGAAATCAACCAACAACAGATGTTGGAGAGGTTGTGGAGAAAAGGGAACACTTCTCCACTGCTGGTGGGAATGTAGACTGGTACAACCATTGTGGAGGTCAGTGTGGAGACTCCTCAAAAGAGTAGGACTAGAAATTCCATTCAAGCCGGCTATCCCCCTACTGGGAATTTTCCCAAAGGATCTGAAAATATTGTATCATAGTAATATATGTGTACCTATGTTTATAGCAGCACAGTTTTTGGTAGCAAAATCTTGGAAACAACAACGATGCCTGTCACATGAGGAATGGTTGAAAATTTTGTCGTATTTGTATATAATGGAGTATTACTCATCTATAAAGAATGATAAATTTGAAGCATTTATACTGAAATTCATGCCATTTGAGCATATACTCATAAGTGAAATAAACCAGACACACATGTGCAAATATTGTTTAGTCTCCCTAGTATAAGAAGACAACAGTAAAAATATGTGCAGAATTGTACAACCACAACTAAAAAGAATTCAATCAGATAATTAAGGCAACCTAAACAACATATGCTGCAGGGTAGTAATCAGCTTTTCTTCTGGATGATTAATAACCCACATTCACAGATCAAAATTGGAGAAATAGAACAACCGCAAGGTCAGTCAACATTTTGGCACTAGCCTTTCAAGGTCAGTAAAGACTAAGGACAGAACAGAACCTGTACTGTAACATCATGAAACTCAGTTGTGCCCTAAAGTTTCTGATCAAGAAGATTATGAAGCCACAGAAGAAAGAGACTGATGATCTATAATGTGCCTGGGGAGAGTCACATGGCGAGAAAACTTCTCTCAGGCCCTCACAGAGAACAAACTGGTCAAGTGCTGGCCATGACTAAACTACATGGATGACACAGGCAAAGACCTACAGAGTAATGTACAGGATGACAAGATAAACCCTGAGGGGACTTCACTGACCTCATTAGAAACAAAAGCTACATTATTTGGCTTATAGGTCTTGCACTATCTCGGTCTTACCCATCCACCAGAAAAGTATAAAATGAAGTGTATAATGCAGGGTCATAATAAGAAGTTGAGCTATAAATGGCTACAGTCAACAACTTTTTGAGATACCTCACTATTATTGAGGAATGCTCGACTGTGTTGTATTGTGTCACTGAGTTCAGGCACCTAAATTGATTTCATGATGATGGAGTGCCCTCTTTGACAGTTCTCAACAAAATAGGGGTGGAAAAAGGAAGAACCATGATCTGTTTGTACAAACAGTACAGTTAGGATAAATATGCAGTGCTTCTGCATAATTCTATGAAATGCAAGATTTGCACTATTAGTGGATGGACAAGACATTATGTTGGCTTCTAGAACTATGGACAACCACCAGGAAGATAACAAGGTAGAAAGTATTAGTTATTGAATCTATAATATATAATTCAGCTATAAAAACAAGATAAGTATACAGCTATACTCTTAATTCACTGATTAGTGACATATGCTATAACAATGTATGTAACTATAATATCATGTATGTACCTTGTACTATACCAAAACATTACAAAAACTGTTTGCAATGTATTAATTTATCGAATCTGTCCTCTTAATTTGTCTTGAAACTGTCTCATCGCTATTTGTTCTTCAATAAAAATAAATAAATAAATAAAATAAAGCAAGGTTTATATAACAAGAAATGCAACTTCTGTGTTTGCTATGGTCAGTCAAATCCTATCAGGGTTTAACCTGAAACCCTGTACCACAGTTTGTAGATCCTTTGCAAGTGTCAGCCATGTGGATGAGTCATGGCCAATGCTTTACCAGTTTGCTGTCTGTGAAAGCCTGAGAGAATGTTTTCTCTCCATGTGACTCTCCTTAGGCACACTCTACATCATTGATTACTTTCTTCTGTGGCCTCATAATCTTCTTGATCACAAAATTTGAGACATAACTGAGTTACATGATGTTACATTACTGGTTCTCCTATGCCGTGAGTCTCCACTGAACTTGAAAGCCTAGGGCCAAAATGGTGGCTGTCCTTGCAGCCCTTCTTTTTCTATAATTTTTGGTCTGCAAACTTAGGTTGTTAACTCTCCAGAAAAGAGGCTTATTATTGTTACCCTACAAAATACGGAATTGAGCTTTACATCATTATTTTTCTGGATATCAAACATCTTAGACATAACATGAAACAGCTATTTTCCATCAGATATTGATGTGTTAAAATTTGAGTCCCTCCAGTATATGAAGAACAAAGTTTAAAAGCATTAAAAAATAAGAATGAGCATTTACATATTTTTACACAGAAATTTAGCAAACTAGTAGTGTACAGCCTTGTACCAGGACAGTCCTCTGACATTTTTTGTCTCTTGAATTCATTTTTTACCCTTTTTTTAACAAACATTTATTTGAGAGACAGTATGGCAATAATTGGTATGTCATGACAATCAGTACATAATTAGAACACCTGAATGTTAGGCATTCCAAGTATGACCCTACTGTTACACATTTTTTCCTGCAGTGCAGTTGCTTAATTCACAGGTATCAGCATATATAGTTAATTAGGGTAATAATCCTACCAGTTAACTGCTAGTTTCAAAAACATGCTGAAGATTCTCAGGAACATTGTCTTTCCCATCTTGTGCATCATGTTTCCTACATTTTCTCCTTGCCTTCTCTTCATTGTCTATTCCTCAAGTTCGTGCATTCCTTTCAATTGTGTCAAGCCTTCATATTTTTATTTCTTCCTTTGAGTGCTTATACTAGGGAGATTATATGATAATTATAAATGTTGGTCTGGTTTATGTCAGTAATGAGTATGTCTTGAAGTGGCATCCACTTATCTATAAAGGCTTCTAGTTTATCATTCCTTATAGCTGAATAGTACTCCATTGTACAAAAGTGCCACAGCTTTTTTCATCCATTCCTCAGGTGATGGGCATCTTGGTTGTTTCCAAGATTTGGCTATCACAAATTGTGCTGCTATTCATGCAGGTAAGCATATATCGCTATGATACGATGTTTTCAGTTCCTCTGGGAAAATTCCCAGTACAGAGATATTTGGCTTGAATGGGATTGCCAGTCCTACTTTTAAAAGGATCTCCACACTGATTTCCATAATGGATGCACCAGTCTACATTCCCACCAGCAGTGGAAAAGGGTTCCTTTCTCCCAACAACCTCTGCAACATTTGTTGTTGCGTGATTTCTTTATGATAGCCATTCTTTCTGGAGTCAGATGTTATCTCGGTGTTTTAATTTACATTTCACAGATGGCTAGTGATGCGGAGCATTTTTTTCCTATATTTATTCACTGCTTCAATTTCATCCTTTTAGAAGTGTGTATTCATCTCAGATGCTCAATTCTTAATTGGGTCTTTAAATTTGGGGGCCTTAATGGTTTTAGTTGTTCCTCAATTCTAGAGAGAAAACCTTTGTCTGAGTGCTTATTAGTTAAGATTTTTTCAAAATATATGGGTTGTCTTTTCACTTTGCTAGTAATTTCTTTTGACATGCAAAAATTTCTCAATAAGAGGTGTTCTCAGTTGTTAATTCTTTCAAGTGTTTCCCTTGTAAATACATGTTTGTTCATGAACTCTTTGCCTACTCCTATATCTTCAAGAGTTCCTCCTACTTTCTCTTCCAGGAAATTGAGTGTTTCTATTTTAATGTTTAAATCTTTAATCCATTTTGACTTTACTTTAGTGCATGGTGATAGAGCTGAGTCAAGTTTTATTTTTTAGCATGTAGTGTGTCAGTTTTTCTAGTACCATTTGATAAAAAAGCTATCATTCTTCCAGTAAGCATGTTTGCTCCCTCTCTCAAAAGTAAGGTGCTGAGTGTGTTCATAGAGGCTTTTGCATCTTCTAGTCTACTCGATTCCTCCTCATGTCTATTTTGTTTTGAGTACCAGGTTAATTTTATCACTGTAGCTATGTAGTATAATTTCAACTCAGGAATTGTAATACTTCCTGCCTTGTTTTTGTCGTACAGGATAGTCTTTGCTATTCTAGGTTTTTTCTGGTTCCAAATAAATTTTAGGAATGATTTCTCTAGGTCTGTGATTTAAGTTAGTGGCAGTTTGATATGGATTGCATTAAATCTGTGCATCAATTTTGGCAGTATGGCCATCTTCACAATGTTGATTCTCCCTATCCAAGAACAAGGAGTGTCATTCCATTTTCTGAAATCCTCTACGATCTCTTTTTGCAGAGTACTCTAATTTTCCTTGAAAAGATCTTTGACTTCCTTATTCAGATTAATTCCAAGATATTTCATTTTCTACAGTGCTATTTTAAAAGTTATTGTTTCTCTAGTTTCCCTCACAGTGTGTTTCTCATCTGTGTAGGAAATGCTATTGACATTTGGGTTTTGACTTTGTATCCAGCTATGCTACTAAATTTATATATCAATTCCAGTAGCTTATTTTTGGAAGTTTTTGGGTCTTCAAAGTAAAGCATCTTGTCATTTGCAAATAATGATAATTTGAATTCTTCTTTACCTATTATTCCTTTTATTTCTCTCTCTTGTCAAATTTCTCCAACTAATGATTCCAGAAAAATATTGAATTGTAGTTGTGATAGTGGATATGCTTGTCTTGTACTCTCAGATCTGAGAGTAAATTATTTCAATTTTTCCCCCTTTAGAATTATGTTATCCATCGTGTTGGCACAGATGGCTTTTATCAGATTTAAATAGAGGCCATCTATTCTAATTTTCTGTAGGGCTTTGAACATGATTTTGTGCTAGACTTTGTCAAAATTCTTTTCTGCATCAATTGAGATAAATGTGTGGTTATTAGGTTTGGCTCCATTGATATGGTGTATTACATTTATAGATTTTTGCATATTGAACCATCCTTGCATCCCTGGAATGAATTCTACCTGGTCGTGGTGTATAATCTTCTTGATGATTTGCTATATTCTATTTGCTAGCATTTTATTGAGGATTTTTTCATCTATGTTCATGAGGGAGACTGACATGTAGTTCTCTTTTTATTCATGTCTTTACCTTGTTTTGGAATCAGTATAATATTTGCCTCCAGGAATGAATTTTGAAATATTGCTTCCTTTTCATTTTCTTTGAAGAGTTTCAGGAGTATAGGAGTTATAGCTTCCATAAATTTCTTGTAGAATTCAGCTGTGGATCCTTCAGTGCCTGGCTGTTATTGGGTTATTCAGAGTTGTTATATCTTCTTGATTCAGTTTTGATAGTTTGTACCTTTCTAGGAATCTATTTCTTTTGTGTCTTCTTTGTGTGAGAGTAAGTATTCTCAAAGTAGCTATTGATAATCTTCTGTACTGCCAGTGGATCTTTGATAATTACATACTTTTCATTCATTATTGCTTATTTTTATTGCTTATATTTGAATTTTTTCTTTCCTCTTTTGATGAAGTTAGCTAGGGGCACATCAATTTTATTTAATCTTTCAAAGAGGCAGCTTTTTATTTGTTAATTCTTTGAACTGTTTTCTTCATCTCAATTGAATTAATTTCTGCTCTAATCTTTATGATTTCTTCCCGTCCTTGGTCCTTGGGTTTGATTTGTTCTTCCTTTTCTAGATGGAGTTCCAACATTATGGCATTTATTTGTTCCTCTTCTGTTTTCCTAACGTGTGAGTTCATAGCTATGATTTTCCCTCTGAGAACTGCTTTCATCGCATGCCATAAATTCTGATAAGTTATGGTTGAATTTTCATTCAATTGTAGATATTGTTGAGTTTCTTGTTTAATTTCATCTGTGACCCATTGGTTGCCAAATAAAGTGTTGTTTAATTTCTATGTACTTATGTGGTTTTTCTGGGTTCTTTTCTTGATTATTTCCAGTTTCCTTGCACTATGGGTAGATAATATGCATGGGATAATTTTTGTTTTCTTGTATATGCTTAATCATGACCTATGGACTAGTATGCTGTCTATTTTACAAAATGAGCCATGTGCATCTGAAAAAAAACTTGTATTGAGCCCTTTTTGGAAGGAACATTCAGTATATGTCCAGTAAGTCTATTTGTTTCAAGCTGTTGTTCAGTTCTGCAAATTCTTTGCTAATTTTTTTTTTATCTGGTTGACCTGTCTCTTTGGGATAATAGGGCATTAAGGTCTCCTGTTAAGATTGTCATGTTGGATTTTCAATTTTTCATGTTAATTGAGATTTTTCTCATATAATGTATTGTATACAAAGTGATAAAGATAGAATCCTCACACCTACATCAAGATGTAATTTTGAAAATGTTGAAACATATTAAAATTCAATTGAAATGCCCTTTACAAAGAGTTAATCAATAAGGAATTTTAAAATGTCTTACATTGAACAGTAATGAAGCACAAGTTATGAAAATTTATGGGATGCAGTTAAAAAAATAGCAAAATGGAAGGAGTTAAAACTAACATTCATATTTATTTATTAGTTACTGTGTTGCAATTGAGAACAAGTTTTAAGTGATAAATCCCTTGTTGAAAAGAACTCAAATAAACAACATGGCACCTCTAGAAATTGTGAAAAATATATAGATTAAACCCATAATTGGCAAAACAAAATACCTCATAAAGATCAGGTCACAAAACCTCAGAGACTGGAAAAATGTATAGGAAAACATAACACTATCATATTTATTTTTGAAAAAAAAATCAGCTTATCCTTAACCAGGTTGTGAGAAATGTTAGAAAAATCATACATATAAATTTAGAAGAGAATACTTCAAAGTAGATGCTTCATAAATAAATTGGGTCATATAGAAATACAAAGAACTATATTATGTCAACCTAATGGATAACCAGGAATATTCTTCCTGGCACTCTTGATAGCCAGGGTAGCCCTTGGCTCTGTGGCGCTGGTTTAGTCAATATAGACGGCCCATTTCATAGATAATTGATCAAAAGCTGCTGATGAGAGCTGGGACATTCAACAGAAAATTAATGTAAAATTGAAAACTGAAGTAAGAGTTCTAGAGATCTTTGACAAGAGATCAAATTGAAAGTTTGAGATGGCAGCAGCTATAGTGCATCAGCATTATGATTACTTAATAATGGACCTGAGAGATTAGAATGGACTCTAATATGATCAATAAAGAATGAAGCATTTCTTCTTAGTAGAACTCTTTGTAGTTTTATAAATAATTATAGTAAAGTAGCCTTGAGATGACCTAATTACAGTTACTATTCTGCCAGTATTGAAAAAATATTTAACTTCTTCTGTGATAGGGGTCATTAGAGACCCCATTTGGGCTCCCTAGTTTTCCACTTAATTGGCATTGTAGAAATAGTCACACAAGTATCAGTGGCCTTCATTATAAATCCAATTTCAGATCTATTTTTTAATTAAAGGTTCAATTGGAAGAGTACAGCTTAGCAAGTTTTTATCCAAGCGTTTGATTTTTTGATATTTTGTCCATTATCCTGCTAGCAGGTGACACACACTTCTGAGGGACAGAAGTAACTAAGTACCTCATTCTTTCACAAAGTCTCTATCTCATAGATTGATGGTAGTGGGAAAGATGTATTGTGTCACAATGTCTGTCTGCCCATCAGAGCACGCATAGGATAGTGATAGTGTCGAGACAGAGAGAGAGAGAGAGAGAGAGAGAGAGAGAGAGAGAGAGAGATTCTCACAAAAGAACTTCCATTGAATCTATCAGTATAAACAGGTCACTCAACTCAATATTTTGGGGAAAATAAATTGCCTTACTTAAAAGCTTCTCAGTGGGCTCATCAAAGCTGGGAATGGATAAGAACTTATGGAAAATGTAAGATCTGAGCAAACCCATCAGGTTTCAACACTCATGTGCTGGTGGAACACAATGCCAGAGATATTTCTTGATTACAGTCTGGGTACTACTGGTTTAACTGTTCACGGCTTAGCAAGGTATTGTTTCATATTTCTCCTGTTGTTTTTGTATGGCTTCCAGGGAGCAGCCAATTATCTGTTTTCTTGAAGTAGACAGGGGTTTACAATACTTATGATATTGAGATCTACATTTTCTTGCCCAATTAAAGCTTTTCACATAATCAGGACTTGGGCCAGGAAGTAAAGCAGTCTGTGGTTGAAATGCAGAGCACACAGCCTATAGTATCCTTGAATGCACTAAATATCTTTGACAGGTGTGATCCCATTTACCACAATTAGAACATGAATGGCATCTGATTTTGTTTAAGGTGCTGAGAAATAACTGGGCTATGATCACCAAAGTATGAGCAGTAGGTCTAATATTTTGGAAAGTATGAATATATGTAGTCAAATCAGGAGTAGAGGAATGGCATTTACAGCATGCTTGCAATCATCATTAGCTTTATTACAAGCTAATTTAAGAATTAGAATATTAGCTGCCTGATAGAGATCTGTCAAAGCACTGCCCCTTGTAGTCCAGCAACAAATTGCATATAAGACTGTAAAGATCCTTGAAGGATTTGATTAAAAGGCAGATTAGGTGCTTCATCTTCTGGTACTGAAGGCCAAGCATGGCAAAAGGTCACTGGACTGTCTGAGAAACAGAGACAGCACTGGTACCAGAGCATTTAAATCAGCAAATGCACCTTTGCCCAATAACGTCTCAAAAGTAGTCCTCTGACCAAAGTATCAGAATCCTCACTCCTTTGAGTTTGTTTGGCTAATAATGTTCTCAACTGAATATCAGAATGCAGAAGCCAGGCAAGTGACAGACAAGTACATGATAAATGTGCCATATCAGCTGGAACCAACAAATATTGCTGAATTATATTCTCTAGGCAACCTACAGTATGACTCTAAACTTCATTGTTCAAAACGCTGAAGTAATTCCTTCAATTCATATTGACTCACATCCAGGGCTATCAGGGTTGAGCTCTGAGCCAAACACAAAGGTGCACCCTGGAGGGTAGTTCTCTTTCATATAAAAACATGAGGAAGGATGATATAATTTCTACTGTTTTATTTTCTTTCTAAATTAGTCTTGAAGTCTCTTTCTTAGTTAATAACTACATGTGTGTAATACATAATCTTTACATCTTTTGTGGAAAGTCGATACATGTATGTGACACATTTTGATTCCTTTTTGCATCCTCTCTCCCTTTTCTCGTTCCCCCATACACCTATTCCTTGATCCCTTTCCTTTTTATGGTACCTATTTTCAGTGCATAATGTTTTCACTCCTTATATGAAGTTGGTAAATGTACATAACATACCCAATTCCTTTTTTCATGCCTTTTTATATGGAAAACTTTCTAGTCCTTGTATCAGTCCAGGAGATTTATATTTCTAATCCCATGGATAAATTAAATCAAGTCAAGTTAATTCCAATCTACCACTTCCAATGCAAGCCACGATAAGAATAAAGACACTAAGCCATATTTATAGTTGCACAGAGCCAAGGAGTCCTTAGTCCAACCATGGTGATGGCTATCAGGAACAAAGTCTTCAAGCCAGGGCTGAACCCAGGTTTTATTCAGTTATGAAGGAGGAGTGGCTTGAGGATGAATGACTGAAAATTTCAGGAACTAGATGAATTCTGTGTGCTGGGCTAGATAAGAGGCCTGAATTTACCTCTCTCATATGCAGAGAGAATGATATGCAGAAAAAGCAGTTTGCATTAAATTATTGAGATAATATTTAATGTTTTGGGTTTTAGCTCTGATGTGTAATCTTTCAAGCCACAGACAGTCATAACTTTTATCTTGAGGCTCCATCCTCACCAACAGAATTGAACATTGGCTATTCATCCTGTCTTTACATGGCTCATATGAAAGAGAAACAGGTTTGGATAACCAGGGAAACAAATGTCATCTTCAAAGACTATCACAAGCACTTTGGCTATTACTTTTTGAAAATGTATCAGTTATTTTATTAGGTTCTTAGTAACAAATTTAGAACACTAATTTATGAGGATAAACTCCATTTGTCAGAGCAAAAACAGATAGCAGGTAGCCCCGGAGCTGAGGAACAGCTTTGCTTTTTGCTAAAATCTGTGAGTCCACCGCTTTCTGATCCACCTTGCGCTGCTCTGAAATCTGGTATCTCTCTTTCTCCACATCGAAGATCTCACCCTCCTGGTGTCTGGGTTCCACAGCTTCTTCTTGAAGTAAGCATCAGTGAGGTGTTTGGGGATTTTCACTTTGCTGATGTCAATTTTTATAGAGGTGGCAATGACAAATTTCTGGTGTGTTCTTCGTAGAGGAACATGAGGCTAAGAGGCCCAGTCACAAATACAAGCCACCGTCCAACTGCTTCAGGAAGACCACTCTCTTGCCTCTGTGACGCCCGGTGAGGATAATCAAGATGGTGCCAGGAGTGATGCTAGCTCGAAGTTTCCGCACATGCTGACTGAAGGGTTTCTTGCAGTGGCTCAAGAGCTTTCAGGGCACATCTTCAGTAGGGTAGTACCTAGGCATTTTTTGAAGCTTAACCACCCGGCTACTTCCATTCTTGTCTCCACAGACCGGTTTTCTGATCATAGCAAGAACTTTCTCCTTCTTTTTCTTCTCAACCTTTGATTTAGCAGCTGTGTACTTTCTCTTATACAAAGCCTTTCTGGAATACATAGCAGACCCGGAGTATCTACCAATTTCTCTAACCAGGACAGGATTTCGGCTGCAGTGGGACTGCCCCTTCTTGGACGTCTTTGCTTTCTTCACCTTACCTTTCTTACAAGTACCACTGACAGAAGCCTTCTGGGCTTTGGGTTTCTTTTCTTTAGTGTCTGGCTTTTCAGTTTTTTCACCCGCCATCTTGCTAGATGGGAAAGACCTTGGCTATTACTTAAAGCCAATTGAAGGGATAAGGAAAAGTCCTAGCCAACTTGGCACATATCAATACACAGAAATATGGTCAGGCACAGCCAAAATGGAGATGACTGTTATTCTTTCAAGGAGAGCTGCTCAGGTGGTCCACTACACTTTTCCTTTCCCTTCTTCTCCTCTTTCACCTCATGATCTTGTTTCCCTTTGAGAATAATGTATCTCTCTATGTTCTGTTGTTATAGACAGCTAAGTTAGAAATATTATGGATGGTGAGATAGGACAAGGCCCTCAGAAATCTAATCATATATACCTTGTAGCAGGACAGTACTGCTGAATTCATGCACCTATAGTATTTAAATTGTAATGGAATACCAATCTCTGACAAAAATAAACAAAAAAGGAATACAAATGAAAAACCATTTGGTATCTGTGTATACAAAATAGGATAGATATGCAGTTACTTTGTCTTAATTCAATGAGAAGAAAGATTTGTACTCATAGTATTTGGACAGGATATAATGTCTGAATCTTGTACTGTGAATAACTACTATGAAGACAACAATGTGCAATGTATTAATTATTGTAACTGCCCTATTAATCTGTTTTGAAACTGTCTCATTGCTATTTGTTTCTGTATAAAATTGCTAAAAAATAAATATAATATTGTTACTTCACTTATGACAGAGGTGTCTGAAACTTAACCTCTACGATAAGTGAGGGACCACTGTCATATAAAAAATTTACATGAAAAAAGACTAGGCTCTCAAAGAAGCCAGTACAAAAAGAGATGCTTTGGGACTGTTCGAAGACCAGCACCTCTTGCTGTGACCAAACTCCAAGATATTCTAAATGAGTATGGATTACCTTGAGGAAACCACAAAGAGCCACTAAACCAGGCCCTTACAGGAAAAACTCCTTTTTATTCATGCTTGCTTTCTATGTGACTTCTTTCTCCATTTGATCCTAATTTAATCAATTTTACCTGAGTAAGTATGCCAATGATCTTATTTGTTGAGTAGTCTTATGCCACTTCATGCCCAACTTGCAATTTCCCATTAACCACCATGTTGGACCTGCCTAAAATCATGGTTTTAACCCTATTAATTCCCTACGATAAGCAAGGTCCTTGACAACCTCTTAAGGACCCCTTCTATCTCTCTCTGAAGCTTTTGTTCCTGTAATAGATATATTGTGTTCTCAGCCTCTGTTGTTCCAAAAAGTAATTAAGATGATCATGTGGTTTTCAGATTTCACTCTTTTAATATAGTGTATTACATTTATAGATTTTTGCATATTGAACCATCCTTGCATCCCTGGAATGAATCCTACCTGGTCATGGTGTATGATTTTCTTGATGATTTGCTGTATTCTATTTGCTAGGACTTTATTTAGGATTTTTGCATCTATGTTCATGAGCGAGACTGACCTGTAGTTCTCTTTTTTGGTTGTGTCTTTCCATGGTTTTCAAGTCAGTATAATACTTGCCTCCTGGAATGATTTGGGGAGTACTTCTTCCTTTTCAATTTCATTTAAGAGTTTGAGGAGCATAGGGGATATATCTTCTGTAAATTTCTTATAAAATTCAGCTGCGAATCCATCAGGAACTGGACATTTCCTTGTGGGTAGATTTTTTTATTGCATTTCATATTTCATGGGCTGTTATTGGATTATTCAGAGATGTTATATATTCTTGATTCATATTTGGTGATTTGGACCTTTCTAGGAATCTGTTCATTTTGTCTGTGTCTTCTATTATTTGAGCGTAAATATTCTCAAAGTAGCTATTCATAATCTTCTTAATTTCCATGGGTCTGTGGTGATTACTCCCTTTTCATTCATTATTGCTTGTATTTGAATTTTTTTCTTACTTCTTTTTGGAGAGGGTGGTTAGGGGCTTATCAATTTTATTTAGTCTTTTAAAGAACGAGCTTTTGATTCATTAATTCTTTGAACCATTTTCTTCATCTCAATTGAATTAATTTCTGCTCCAATCTTTATGATTTGTTCCTGTCTTTATGCTCTTCCTATTCTAGATGCCAGAGATGCAGCATTATGGTGTATATTTGTTCCTGTTCTGTTTTCCTAATGTGTGAGTTCATAGCTATGAAATGCCCTCTGAAAACTGCTTTCATTGCATCCCATAAATTCTGATAAGTTCTGGTAGAATTTTCAATGAACTGTACACATTGTTGATTTCAACTATGACCCACTGACTGCTGAGTAGGATGTTGTCTAATTTCAATGTATTTATGGGGTTTTTGTGGTTTCTTTTGTCGTTTATTTCCAGTTTCATTGCACTGTGGTCTGGTAATATGCATGGGATAGTTTCTGTTTTCTTGCATATACTTCAGCATAACCTATGGATTAGTATTGGGTCCATTTTAGAGAATGACCCACGTGCAGCTGAAAAAATGTGTATGCAGCTATCATTGGGTGGAACACTCTTTATATGTCCACCAGGTACATTGGTTCCAGGTCTGCTTCAGTTTTGTTACTCCCCTGTTAATTTTTTGTGTTGTTGACCTATCTTTCTGAGATAAGGGGGTGTTACATTCTCCTGTTAAGACTGTGGTCTTGGATATTAGATTTTTCATGTCAATTGAGATGTCTCTTATATGAATGGGTGCACCTCTGCTTGGTGCATAGCTATTTATGAGTGTTACCTCTTCCTCTTGAATTTTTCCCCTACCTAGTATATAGTGGCCATCTTTATTTTATTAGATCATTCTTGGTTTAAAGTTGAGACTGTCTGAGAACAGAATTGCTACTCCTGCTTTTTTCTGAGGTGCTGGGGCATGTAGTATTATTTTCCATCCTTTGACTTTGAGCCTATGAATGTTCTTCTGGGTTAAATGTGTTTCTTGCATACAGCATATTGTTGGATTTTGTTTCCTAATCCACAGTGCCAATCTATTTCTCTTTATTGGTGAATTGAATCCATTTACATTTAAGGTTATAATTAAGATATGTTGAGTTATGATTGACATGTTATTTACCTGCTGCTGTTTTTTTTTTTTCCTTTTTGTCCTGTGTTTAATTGTTTACCCTATTTAGTGGGTTCCTGCTGTTCTCGTTCTTGGATTTCTGATCATTTTGGTCCCTCTCTAGAACATCCTTCAGTAGTCTGTGTAGGCTTGACCTTGTCATCATGAAATTCTTTGGTTGTTCTTTGCCGTGGAAAGATTTCTAGGATCTTGACTATTATATGTCTTTGTGTGTTTATAATTTTGTTATTTGGCATTCTCTTTTTTTTTTTTTCTTTTTTGTTACCTGAATGTCAGATTGTTTCCTCATATTTGGAAAGTTTTCTGATATTACTTCTGCCCACATTTTTATACCATTTGAATTGACTACATCTTTCTCATTGATGCCTATTAGTCTTACATTGTTCATTTTCACATCATCTTCCAGGTGATGGATTATTTTTTCCTGCATCATTGTTTCTCCAAAATCCTTTCGCACCTTTTCACTAGCTGCAGCATCATCTTCAAGATCTTAAACTCCTCCTTCACTTTCACTCAAATGGTTTTGTAGACTTGTGATTGAGATTTTAAGCTCCTCTATAACTCTTTGACTCTGCTTCATGCAATCTATTTCTTTCCTGTATTGATTGTTCAAGGAGTCCATCATATTTCTACTCTCCTCTATTTTTATCAATATCTTCTTTAGAGGCAGTTATTAATTCTTTTACCATAGAGTTTTTCCAGATTGGGTTTCCTTCATATGTGTCTGTATTTGATTCTTTACTTCAGATGCTATGAATTCAGGGATTTCTTTTTTTATTTCAGAAATTAATTCTACTATGAGTTCCTCTTTGTTATTCTGGTGTTGGTTCTTTGCTTGTGAAGCTATTAATTCATATATTTCAGCTGAGTTAGTGTCCTCTGCCCTTCTCATGGGTGGGCTTGAGGCCTGAGATTGCATTTTTCTCCTTCTCTTTGTCATTTTCCATAGCACTGACCTCTGACCTTTGGTGTAGAGCTTTGGTGCAGTTATAATCTTACCATCCACTAAAATTCAGGTGCAGAACTATTAAGTTTGACTTTGTCCAGTTATGCCTGGCCTGGGTCTAGTTCTTGTGTTCAGCTACTTCCTGCTGCAGCCCTTGGAGGAGAACCTGTTGATCCCCTGTGGCACAATAGTGAACTGTGCCCCTGACTCAGGAAGCACAGAGGAGCACAGAAGCTGTCCCACACACTAGCCCAGTCTGGGCTTGGGCTCAATCTGGGGTTCCCAAGAGAGTTGCAGCAGTTTTCACTCACTTGGAGGGCTTGGAGGTGGGGGCACCAGAGGGTTGCAGTGGTCCCAATGGTGCGTTAGAGGGTGTCACTCACCTGGGTGCCTGAGTTATGGACTGGAGGGGTCCCACAGGTGCAGGGGGCCCAAAGCTCTCCCACACTCTCTCCAGGCCTGGGTTGCCCTGGATCTGGTGGTCCATAAGGAGTCGCAGTAGTTCTCGCTCACTTGGTGGGCTTGTTGCTGGGGCTCTGTAGGGTTGCAGGGGCATGATAGAGAGTCTCACTCATGTGGGTGCCTGAGTTTTGGTCTGAAAGGGTTCCGCGGGTGCAGGGAAGCTGGAAGCTCTCCCACACACTCACTGGATCAGGCTGGGCTGGATATAGGGGGCCTAAAAGATCGCAGTCATTCTCGCTCACTTGGCGGGCTTTGGGACGGGGTCTCCGAAGGGTTTTAGGGGTACCAAGGGCGAGGTAGAGAGACACATTCAGGCAGATGCCTGAGTTTTTGTCTGGAGGGGTCCCACGATTGCAAGGAAGCCAGAGGCTGACACATGTGCTCACTGGGCCTGGGTGGGCTGTATCTGTGGGTCTGTTTCTTTTGGTTATACTATATATTTAAAATGTCTTTCAGAGATTATTTATTCTTTCATGTTCCTATATAAGGTAGGCAATATAATATTTACATATGTAATGCTGATCTACCTCACTCATGAATACAGTCTGTAGTTGTATATATTTAACTATAAAGACCTCAATTTTGTCTTTCTTTGTAGGTGAATAATAACCTATTTCCTAGAAACACCAAAACATTTTTTTAACCGTTCCTCAAGAGATGGGCACTTTGGTTGTTTCCAAGATTTAGCTATGACAAACTGTGCTGTTATAGACATGGGTACACATATACCATTGTGGTATGATGTTTTCAGTACCTTTATAAAAATAGCCAGAAGGGGGATAGCTGTCTAAAATCGGACCTCCAATCGTAGTTGTTTTAGGAGTCTCCACACTGATTTCCATAGTGGATGTACCCACCTACATTTCCACCAGCAGAAGAGAAATGTTAAATTTCCCCCTGTTCCTTCGAACATTTTTTACTAGTTGATTTATTTTGTCTTTCTTTTTTGGCAAAACCGGGGATTGAACTCATGCCCTTGCACTTGCCAGAGAAGAATTTATTCCACTGAGCCATCTCCCTGGCCCCTAGTTGATTTCTTTATGGCAACTGTTTCTTTCTTCGGTGAGATGGTATCTTAATGTTGCTTTAATTTGCATTTCTCAAATGATTAGTGCTATGGAACACTTTGCCATGTATTTATTTGCCATTTGTATTTGTTCCTCTGAGAAGTGCATATTAATTTCAGATAGCCATTTCTGGAATGAGTGTTTGAATTTTAGAGGTATCATTAAAAAAAATTCTTTATATATTCCACATAGAAATGTTTTGTCTCAGTGATAGTTCATTCAGATTTTTTCCCAATTTATGGGATGACTTCTCACTCTGTTGCTGCTTTCTCTTTATGTGCAGAAACTTCTTGATAAGATGAGATCCTACTTGTTGATTCTGATATGATGCTTTCAGTTCCTTTGAGAATACTCCGAGAAGGGGAATAGCTGCATTAAATAGGATTTGCTGTCCTATATTTTTGAGAAGTCTCCACACTAATCTCCTAATGGTTGCACCAGGTTACACTCGCACCAGCAGTGGAGAAAGGTTCCTTTCTCCCCACAGGCTCTCCAACATTTATTGTTGGTGATTTCTTTATGGTAGCCATTCTTTGTGGGGTGAGATTGAGATGATAGCTCAGTGTTATTTTAATTTGCATTTCATGAATGGCTAGTGATATGGAGCATTTTCTCATGTATTTATTTGCTTCTTTAATTTCTTCCCGTGAGAAGTGTGCGTTCACCTCAGATGCCCATTTCTGAATTGGGTTGTTAAATTGTGGAGCACTAGTGCTTTTTAGTTCTTTATAAATTCTACATAGAACACGTTTGTCTGAGTGCCTATCAGTTAAGATTTTTTCCAAATTTGTGGGTTGTCTTTTCACCCTGTTGGTAATTTCTTTTGACTTGCAAAAGTTCTCAGCAAGAGGAGGTCCCAGTTGCTGATTCCATCAAGTATTTCCCATGAAGTTTCATTTTTGTTCTCATGAATTGCTTGCTTTCCCTTATGTCTTCAAGATTTTCCCCTACTTTCTCTTTAAGGAGATTTTGTGTTTCTATTTTAATGTTTATGTCTTTAATCCATTTTGACTTTAATTTAGTGCATGTTGATAGACCTGGGTCAATTTTTAGTTTTCAGTACTTAGAGAGCCAGTTTTTCCAGCACCATTTGCTAAAGAGACTATCTTTCTTACAGTAAGCATATTTGGCTCTTTTGTCGAAGACAATATGGCTGAGTGTTCTTGTTATTGCATCTGCATGTTCTAATCTGTTCCATTGATCCTCAGGTCTCCTTGTTTACCAATACGATGCTGATTTTATTACAGTAACTTTGTAGTATAATTTCAAGTCAGAATTTGTAATTCCTCCTGCATTGGCTTTAGGACCCATGATTGCCTTTTCTATTATATGTTTTCTCTGGTTCCAAATTAATTTTAAGAATTATTTGCCTAGGCCTTTGAGATATGTTGGTGGTATTTTGATAGGGACTGTAATAAATCTGTATAACAATTTTGAGATTATGGCCATCTTCACAATGTTGATTCTTCCTATCCAGGAGCAGGTAAAATCTTTCCATTTTCTAAAATCCCTGCTTAGATGACCAAGTTATCTACCAACCCACTTACAGGAATCTTGTGACAATTTGATATTTCCCAGAAGAATATGGTTATAAAAAGAGAAAGTGTTGAGCCCTTCTCTTTCTGGTTCCTGATTTGGGAAGTGATTCTTCCTTTCAATATGCTGCATTATGCTTCATATGTCATGAGATCCTTTTGATAGTCTCCAAAATCCACTAAGTCTTTGGTATCCAAAAATGTGAGCTATTTTCTTTGTAATTAGCCTCTGGTCTTTAGGTATAGTTGAAAATATGACTATAAAATCTTCAAGGAAAACAAACAGGGAGCTAGGTAACTGAGAATCTAAGCATCAGTAGGATCAGTCTTAGACTTTCATGGTAATTATGTGGAATACTTTTTTAGGGGAACAGACTTATATGAAAGAGTGAGGCAAAAGCTGGAAAATATAAACCCTGAGGCTTAAAATGCCTTAACATGAGTTTATGTTTTGCATCCAATGACTTTATTTTTCTAATTGTTTTCCTTTAAAACATGTAAGGGAGTGACCACCCTCTCAGGCCTCCTTCTCTCAGACAAGTGATTTCTTTCCCCTAGTAAATATACTCTGCTCATAACCTCCATTTGTTGCTAAAATTCATTCCTCGGTTTTAGAGAACATGACCTCATCCCAGGTACCTTTCAGGTCGGGAGTTTCATTTTTCTCCAATATCATTTGGAACTCCCTGTATCACTTGGAGGTTCCCACAAAGATCATTGGACAGAGGTATGAGTTTGCTTTTCTTTAATAGATTCTGGATTGGGACTTGCTTTGGTAACATTTTTATATTTCAAGTGTTGATACGTCTTTGACCATTGTTCATGCTTTGCCGCACACAGTTTTGTCTTACATTGTTCTGTTAAAATTGCATGGAATTGCTTATGCTTTTTCTCTTATATGGTTTTGTTAAAATGTTTGTCAAATGTTGTTCTTAATTTAAGATAAAACATGGAAATATTATGAGGTTATGATATTTCTTTAATGGGACATTTTATGACTGTATTGTACTTGTATATGTTGCATTTGAATTAGTTGCTAAATGTACTAGTAATCCTTGGTAGACTTTAAACAATAGCACTAGAGAGAGTAATGGTAGTAAGCCTTCTAGGGGATTTTATGTAAACTTATGTAAAATGGGACTTTTAAATCAGCTCAGATGCAAAAAATATACATGCCTGTATATGAAACATGGGACTCCTTTTGCTAACTATATGACATTAGGCCAGCAACCATTCTTTTTTTCCATCTTTATTTTGGCAGAACCTGGGATTGAAGTGAGGCCCTTGTGCTTGCCAGAGAGGTGCTTATTCCACTGAGCCATCTCTCCCGTCCCTCAGCAACTATTCTTAAAGACTTGCAGGACAGGTTTCACTGGCATAGACTGGCTGTGCTAGCCCCTTCATGCTAGGGAAATGTCAGGCCTGATCTGTTTCACTTTCATGTCTTTGATTTTACTCCTAATTTTCCTACCTCTTTGTGCTTTCCTTTTCAGAGGCATGTAAAATTAGGAAAACTGTAGACTGTTCCAACTAAGTGAAGCCATTAGAAAATTGGCATTTGTTAATGCCAGGGAAGTCATTTTAGAAAAAGGATACATACACCATCTCTGGATCAGATGAGACAAAGAGGAACTATGCCCATCCAGGAGGACACAAGTAAAAGTCAAGTGCTGGATTAGTGTTCTGGGAAGTTCTCATTTGAGTGGCTAAATCTGAGACACGGTGGAAAGATCCAATTTCTGGGTAAGACCAGAAGCTGTCTCCAAAAGCAGCACAATATGGGACGAAAGCACATTTAGTGTGAGGGAGGATCTCCAACCTTTTCTCCTAGGTGTAGTTATCATTTAGGTGCATAAGAAATAAATTGTAGACTTTAAAACCTTTACTGTAAAGGGTTAAGTAATCTTGTTCAGTCTTTTAACTATCTCTTATAGAACTGAGAGAAATACTGTTTACTCTGCCAGCTAGTAAGTGCTCCTAGAGCAGCTGCCATTCTTTGAAGCAGAAGACAGGTTTCTCCAGCTATTCTTTGGTGAATTCCCATTGACGCCAAGGACTAATGGAATATTGACCAGAGAAACTTCTGGATTCCTTTCTGAAGACTGATCTCTGGTTGTGTGGGCCAATGAAACAGAACACCTGAGGGATCATGGCCAGGGTTGCTCTCTGCAGGATACTTAAAGATACTTTGTGGAAGCCATCTCCTCACCACTAAAAGATCTCTACTTACCTATTGTTCTTTTATGTCCTTTTGTTAGTAAACTAGAAGTTCTCCCTAAGTTTTCAGTAGTACTACTTAATTCAGAAATTAGGCTGAGACAGCTTGCAATAGTTTACACTCTACAGAAGCTATCAGAGAAATGATTTATATCTGAACTTTGCACTAAGAGATTTTTGTTAGCTTTAAATTTTTTTAATTAAAATATATTTTAAAAATAGGAATAAACAATTACATATGATTACACATAAGTTTAGAAATCTAACTATATACAGCATTGTAGCAGGACAGTCACGTATCACTCCTTTTATTCTCTCCTGACATCATTTACCACCCTCCTTCTTTTTAAACAAACATCTACCCGAGAGACAGCTCAGCAGCAACTGGCATGTCCTGACAAGCAGCACCTATTGAGAAGATGAAAATGATAGGCACTCCAAGCCTGAACCTACTATTAGAAATTGTCATCTTCAGTGCAGTTGCTTAGTTCACAAGTATCAGCATATATAGTTAGGCAGAATGAGAATACTTCCAATTCACTGCTAGATTCAAAAATCTTCTGAAGATTCTGAGGATCACTGCCTTGCCCATCATGTATATATAACTGTATGGCTTTGCTTCTGTCATGTTTCCTAGCTCTTTTACTTGCTCTTTCTTCACTGTCCAGCCTTCGAGTTCTAGCTTTCTTTTTAAGTGCATTATACCTTTCTATTTGTATTTGTTCTTTGAGTTATTATACTAGGGAGACTATATGATATTTACACATGTATGTCTGGTTCACCTCACTTATAAGTATATGTTCAAATGGCATCCACTTCAATATACATGCTTCAAGTTTATCATTCTTAATAGCTGGGAAATATTCCATTGTATAAAAATATATGTATTTTTCATCCATTCCTCAGGTGATGAGCATCTTGATTGTTTCCAAGATTTGGCTATCACAAATTGTGCTGCTATAAACATAGGTACATATATATCACTATGATATGATGTTTCCAGTTCCTCCGGGAAAATTCCCAGTAGGGGGATAGCTGGTTTGAATGGGATTTCCAGTCCTACTTTCTCAAGCAGTCTCCATGCTGATTTCCATAATGGTTGCACCAGTCTACATTCCCACCAGCAATGGAGAAGAGTTCCCTTTTCCCCACAACCTCTCCAACATTGGTTGTTGGTTGATTTATTTATGATTGCCATTCTTTCTGAGTGAAATGTATCTCTGTGTTGTTTTAATTTGCATTTCATGGATGGCTAGAGCATTTCTTCATATATTTATTCGCTTCTTTAATTTCATCTTCTGAGAAGTGTGCGTTCATCTTGGATGCCCATTTCTGAATTGGATTTAAATTTAAGGGCTCTGATGTATTTTAGTTCTTTATAAATTCTAGACCGAAGACCTTCATCTGAGTGCTAATTAGTAAAGAAGTTTGTGAAATTTGTGAGTTGTCTTCACTTTGTTGTCAATTTATTTTGACATGAAGAAACTTCTCAATAAGAGTTGGTCCCAGTTTGTTAACTCTTTCAAGTGTTTCCCTTCCGAATACATATTTGTTCATGAACTCTTTGTCTATCCCTACGTCTTCAAGAGTTCCTCCTACTTTCTCTTACAGGAGATTTACTGTTTCCATATTAATGTTGAGATCTCTAATCCATTTTGACTTTAATTTAGTTAATGGTGATAAATCTGGGTTCAAATTTTAGTTTTCAGCATGTAGAGAGCCAGTTTTTCCAGTACCATTTGTTAAAGGGCCTATCTTTCTTCCAGTGAGTATGTTTGGCCCCTTTGTGAAAGATAAGGTGTCTGAGTGTCTTATTAGAGGCTTCAGCATCTTCTAATCTATTCCATTAATCCTCAGGTCTATTTCATTGGCAGTACCATGATGATATTATCACAAGTAGCCTTGTAGTATAATTTTAAGTCATGGATTGTAATGCCTCTTGCCTTGTCTTTGTTGGCCAAGATTGCCTTTGCTATTCTAGGTCATTTCTGGTTCCAAATAAATTTCATCAATGATTTCTCTAGGTCTGTGAGGTATGTTGGTGATTGTTTGAAAGGGATTGCATTAAATCTATGCAGCAATTTTGGGAGTATGGCCATCTTCACAATGTTGGTTCTTCCTAATCAGGAGCAGGGATTATCTTTCCATTTTCTGAAATCTTTTAAGATCTCTTTTTTAAGAGTACTGTAAGATTCCTTGAAAAGTTCTTTGGATTCTTTAGTTACATTAATTCCAAAGTATTTCATTTTCCTCGGTGCTATTGTAAAAGGTATTGTTTCTATAATTTCCCTCTCAGTGTGTTTGTTATCTCTCTAGAGCCTTTGGGGTGCTGACTTTTTGTCCCGCTATGTTACTGGATTTGTGTATTAGTTCCAGTAGCTTCTTGATGGAATTCTTTGGATCTTCCAAGTAAAGTATCATGTCATCTGCAAATAATAATAATTTGAGTTCTTCTTTACCTATTCTTATTCCCTTTTTTTCTCTCTCTTGTCTAATGGCTCTAGTTCATGATTCCAGAACTATGTTGAATGGGAGGGGTGATAGAGGACATCCTTATCTTGTACCAGATCTGAGGGTAAAAGATTTCAGTGTTTTCCCCAATTAGGATTATATTAGCCATTAGGTTTTCATAAATGGTTTTTATCAAATTGAAGTAGAGCCCTTCTAGTCCAATTTTCTTTAGGACTTTCAACATGAATGAGTGCTGGACTTTGTCAAAAGCGTTTTCTGCATCAATTGACATGTTCATGTGGTTTTTAGATTGTACTCTATTGATGCAGATTTTGGAATATTGATCCAACCTTGCATCCCTGGAATGAATCCTATCTGGTCATGGTGTATGATCTTCTTGGTGATTTGTTGCATTCCATTTTTCTAAGATTTTATTTAGGATTTTTGCAGCTATGTTCATGAGTGAGATTGGCCTGTAGTTGTCTTTTTCAGTTACATCTTTCATTGGTTTTGGTATCAGTATAATACTTGCCTCCAGGAATAATTTTGGGAGTACTGATTCCTTTTCAATTTCCTTGAAGTATTTAAGGAGTGTAGGGCATATATCTTCCATAAATTTCCTGTAGAATTCAGCTGGGAATCCATCAGGACCTGGACTCTTCTTTGTCAGTAGGTTTTCTGTTACATCTCATATTTCAGTGGCTCTTATTGGGTTATTGAGAGTGGTTATATCTTGATTCAGTTTTGGTAATGTCTACCATTCTAGGAATCGGTCCATTTTGTCCATGTCTTCTATTCTGTGAGAGTAAAGATTCTCAAAATAGCTATGGATAATCTGAATTTCCACTAGGTCTGTTATGGTTACACGCTTTTCATTCCTTATTACTTATATTTGGATTTTTTCATTCCTCTTTTTGATGAGGTTAGCTAGGGGCTTATCGACTTTATTTAATCTTTAAAAAAACAACTTCTGGACTCGGTAATTCTTTGAACTGTTTTCTTGGTCTCAATTTAGTTAATTTCTGCTCTCGTTTTTGTGATTTCTTCTCGTCTTTGGACTCTGGGTTTGCTTTGCTCTTTCTTTTCTACTTTTGGAGGTGTAGCATTAGGATGTTTATTTGTTCCCATTCTGTTTCCTAAAGTGTGAGGTCATAGCTATAAATTTCCCTCTGAGAACATTTTTCATCGCATCCCATAGATTCTGATAAGTTGGGGTTGATTTTTCATTGAATTGTAGATATTGTGGAATTTGTTGTTTGATTTCATCTGTGACCCGTTGATTGCTGAATCAAGGTGTTGTTTATTTTCCATGTATTTAGCAGGTTTTTCTGGTTTCTTTTGTCATTTATTTCCAGTTTCATTGCACTATGGTCAGATAATATGCATGGAATAATTTCTGTTTTCTTGTATATACTTAGGCAAGACCTATGGACCAGTATGCAGTCTATTTTAGAGAATGATTCATCTGCAGCTGAAAAAAATATGTATTCATCTGTGTTTGGGTTTAACACTCTCTATATGTACACTAAGTCCATGTGTTTGAAGCTCTTGTTCAGTTCTGTTACTTCTTTGCTAAGTTTTTGTCTGAATAAACTATCATTTTGTGATAGTGGAGTGTTAAGGTCTCCTGTCAAGCCTGTGGTATTGGATATTAGATTTTGCATGTCATTAAGACCTGTTTTCTATAGTTGGTTGCTCCTGTGTTTGGTGCAAACATATTTATGAGTGTTACCTCTTCCTCTTGTATTGTTCCCCTAACCAGTATATAATGGTCTTCTTTATTTCTTTTGATCATTATTAGTTTGAAGTTGAGACTGTCAGAGAACAGGTTTGCTACCCTTCCTTTTTTCTTTTGTGCTGGGGCATGTAATATCAGTTTCCATCCTTTGACTTTCAGCCTATGAAGTTCTTTTTTATTTAAGTGTGTTTCTTGTGTATAGCATATTATTGGATTTTGTTTCCTAATCCACTGTGCCAGTCTACTTCTCTTAATTGGTGAATTGGGTCCATTTATATTGACGGTTATAACTGAGATGTGTTGACCTACGATTAACATGCTATTTACCTGCTGTTGTTTATTCCTGTTTGTCCTGTGTTTAATTGTTAGCCCTATTTAGTGGGTTTCTTATGTTCCTGTTGGTGGAGTTCTTATCATTTTCGTCCCTCTCTAGAACTTCTTTCAGCATTCTATGAATGGTTGGCTTCGTCATCATGAAATTCTTTAGTAGTTCTTTGTCATGGAAGTATTTCACTTCTCCATCAAACTTGAAAGTGGTTTGCACAGTATAATAATCTGGACTGGAATTTGTTTTCATAGAGGATTTGAAGTACTGTGCTCCATGTTCTTCTTGCTTTTGTGGTTTGCGAAGAGAAGTTGGCTGTAATTCTGATGGGTTTTCCTTTGAATGTGATCTGCTTCTTTTCTCTAGCGGCTTTCAGTATGTTATTCTTGTGCTTAATTTCTGGGATGGTGAGTATTATATGTCTCGGTGTTTTTAGTTGGGTTGAAGTTATTTGGCATTCTGTATGTTTCATTTGCCTAAATGTTAGATTGTTTCCTCATATGTAGGAATTTTTCTGCTATTACTTCTGCCCATATTTTTTATCTCTTTTGTATTGACTCATTCTTTCTCATTGATGCCTTTTAGTCTCATGTTGTTCATCTTTGCATCGTCTTGCAGGAGATGGATTATTTTTTCCTTCATTCCAGTTGTTTTTATGAGATCTTTTCTTACCTTTCCAGTAGCTACACTAGTGTCTTCAAGATATTGCACTCTGTCTTCACTTCCACTCAAGCAGTTTTGCAGGCTTGTGTTTGAAACTTTAAGTTCCTCTATAACTTTTGACTCTGCTTCATGCTATCTATTTCTTTCATGTGTTCCTCATTGAAAGAGTCCATAATTTTTCTAATCTCCTCTATTTTTTATCAATCTCTTTTCAGAAGCAACTATTAACTCTTTTATGGCAGATTTTTTTCAAGTTGAGTTTCCACCATATATTTCTGTATTTCATTCTATACTTCAGATCTTATGTATTCAGAGATTCCTTATTCCAGAAATTATTTCTGTTTTAAGTTCCTCTGTACCTTTCTGTTGTTGCTTATTTACTTCTGACAGTATTAATTCATACATTTCAGCTGAGGTAGGGTCCTCTTCACTTGTTCTGGGTAGGTACTCCTTATTTTTCTGCATTTGATTCTTTATTTTAAATGCTATAAATTCAGAAATTTCTTTTTTTTTATTCCAGAAACGAATTCTGCTCTGAATTCTTCTATACATTCCTGCTGCTCTTTCTTTACCTCTGTCACTATTAATTCAGACATTTCAGCTGAGCTAGTGTCCTCTGCACTTGCTCTTGGTGGGCTCCAGGCCTGAGATTGGATTTTGCTCCTTCTTTTGTCATTTTGTATAGCTCTGACTTCTGACCTGTCATGTAGAGCTTTGGTGCAGTTATAACCTTAATACCTACTGACGTTCATGTGCAGATCTATTAAGTTTGAGTTTATCCAGTTATTCCTGTCTTGGGTCTAGTTGTGTTAACCTCCTTCATGCTGAAGTCCTTGGAAGTGAACCTTTTGTGCCCCTTTGGCACATCAGTGAATCTGTAGTGCTCCTCTGTTGTGCCCATGGTCAACAGGGGGTGCAGAGAAGTGCCAAAGCTCTCCCACACACTAGCTGGACTTGGACTTGGAGTGGATGGGATGGGTGGAGTTTTTCCCATAGAGCAAGTTGGAAAGGGTCCAGAGAATATGGTGAAGGACTCACTCTGACACTGGCTTGGACTCAATCTTCCAACACAGGGGAGAGCAGGAGCTCATCCCCACACTCATCGGGCCTGAACTTGGGCCAGATGAGAGGGCTTGAGGTTTTCTGAGAGAGCGAGAGAGCAGGGCGGAAAAGATCCTGTGAATATGGCAACAATACTCACTCAGGGGCTGGCCTGGGCTATATCTGCCAGCACAGAGGAGCGCAGAACCTCACACCAACACTCGCTGGGCCTGAGATTGTATAAAGTAAAGTTTTTACCAACATGTAAAATGTGATGCTAGGTGATAAAATATGTTTCACCTGTAAGCCTCAAATTTAAATCTTATCCAGTTGCTAAAAATGTTTACCTAGGTCATTAGGTAGAAAACACAAGTGTCTGGAGACTTGGCTCAGTACATGAGGCCAAATCCTTCCAGTTAGTGGTTCTGTCTGTCTGTGGAAGACACCTTTGTAGCCTGAAAAGTGTTCACTTTGTATTGACCTTTTTATACAATGGTTATGCTTTCTTCTTCAGACATTCTGATCACCAGACCAATTGTCACTTACATTCACAAATTTTCAATAGGAGTAAGTGAATGTTTTGTGAGACATTTCAGGAGATAATAATTGTGCACCAGGTCATGGGTAGATAGGCTTGTGGGATCTTATCTCCCTTCTCTCCAACAAGAGCATCCACCTGCTCTGGAGAGGGTTACTCAGGGGATGCCTGGGTGGAGAAATCAATTAGAAAGAAGTGTGAGGATGCCCAAAAAGGTAATTTCTATTGAATTCCAGGTTATCTCACAATCAAAGTCTCTTACTCCTTTAGAGTGTTTCATTAGGCACCAGAAAACATTTGACCCATACATGCTTAAAAAAATTTAATCCAAATGAAATGCAGAAGTATCAATTATCATAATATTTTATAATTAGCAAGATACTGTAAAAACGAAAATTATAAAAGAGTCTAATGTTTGATTTTGTTTGCATTAGTAAAGTCATTGTTCCCTAGTTTTAAAATGTAGATGTGAGCTACAGGAGAACCAGGCAGTTCAGGTGCCTAAATCATTCACTATCCTGGAGCCTAAGGCTGCTCCTCCCTAACATTTGGATCCTACGGACAAGACATCATTAATCACAGCCTCACTCAATACTACTGAAAGTAAGAGTTCCCCTCTTGCTTTTTGAGTCTAGAGGTTAGGGCTTCTAGACCAACTGCAGTCCATTCCTCTACAGGGTTACACCCATCCTCGGCTGGATTTATGGAAGCTCCTCAAGGACAAAGTCCTTAAAAAATAAAAAGATAATTTGAGACTTCTAGAGTTCATGTGCCTTTTTGTCTTGGACTTAAAACAGATAAAGTTAGATCTTAGAAACTTTTTGGATTGCTGATATGTACATTGATGTCTTTAGACACTTTACTCAGACATATGAACTAGATTTGAGAGATGTAATATTAACCTTAAACCAAGCTTTTATTCTAATGGAAGGCAACATTCCAAGCTGATATTGCATTTAGAGATAAATACTGTATTGTTATTTTAAATAGCCAAGAGATCAACAGCCAGTGGAACTACCTGTTCCTACTGGAGCTCAAAGAATCTGATCCTTGCTGGCCTAATAGCCAGCCAGGCAGGAGCCTGGAAAAGGCATTTTCAACTGTGTATTTTTGAATGTCTAAAAACTAGAACCAAGCCTTCAGTTAGTTATTAAATTTCAGCTCTTTCGCAGAAGAAAGATTAACACCCCTCTGATTTCTTAGAATCTTTAATAGAGGCACTGTTAAGACATACTTTCTGAGATGCTAATTCAATAGAGGGAGAGATTACTCTTACAAATAAGTTCATTAATCAGTCAGCTCCAAATATTAGAAAAAAACTATAAAAGATAGCTTTTGTTCTCAATAACTTAGTACTTTAGTAAAATCTGCTTCTTTAGTGTACTACTATTGGAACTGGGAGAAAACCAGGAAGAGAAAGCAAAGACATAAACAAAGATGATTGCATTTTTTGCAGTGTCAAACAATCCTATGTCTTACTCTCTAGGCCCCAAGAAGACCTCAGTGACAATGAGGTTCATCTGCTGATGAAGTTCACCTGATACTATTGTCAAAAGCCAGGTCAGCCTAGGAGGGACTGCCTTAAGAGACACACAAACCATGCCCTGATTGCCAAAGCAACCACTAGAAGTGAGACTTCACTCTGAGATGGAGCCCTCAGAGCTCAGACTTACCTTCCCAGGTGGTCCATGAGGTCTAAAGGGCACTGAGCATATCTTTCCCTCTGGCCAGCCTGTTATTTCTACCTGTCATCTCCACAGAGGAGCCCTGAGTAATCATGACTAAAGAAAAAACCTAGCCTATTGCTAGACATTGGCACAGGTCTATTTGTCCTTTCCCAACCTTGACTTTCCTTTTAGTCACAGTACCTCAATAGAAATAGACTTTAGAAGATACCTTGCTTTAACTGTAACTGAAGTATTACAATATATCTAGGTTGCTAACTATTCATAATTATGCTAAGACTAATTTTTATAAATGTAATATATTCTTGTCTGTGTATAAGGCTTAAAAGGTGTTTCACTACTTAAAACACATCTCCAAGGACTGATAAAATTCTGTCAGCATAAAAGGGTTCTAAAAACTGGCTACACAGTATCCTAATAGCTTTGGGCCTATAAATAGAGCCAGGCCTTGTCTTTAGAACATAAAACTCAAGAGCTACATTATGTAAAGGAAAAATCACTCCACAGTGCTCCTCATTTAAAATGGAGGCCATGGTACAGGACTACAAGAAAAACCCTGAAGGGACTTCACTGCCCTTATAAGAAATATAAAGTACATGTGTTGGTATATAAGTCTTGCTCTATCTAGGTCTTAACCATCCAGCAGAAAAGTATAAAAATGAAGTATACATCGCGGGGCCATAATATTAAGTTGAGCTGTAAATGGCTATGGTCGACAACATCTTCAGATAACTCACTATTGTTGTGGAATGCTGGACTGTGTTGGATTGTGTTGTCAAGTTCAAGCACCTAAGTTAATTGAATGACAATGGAGTGCCCATCTCTGACAGGTGTAGACAAAGGAAGGGGTATAGAAATGAAGAATCATGATGTGTGTGTATAGGCAGTACAGTTGGGATAGATAACGCTGTGCTTCTACATAATTCTATGAGGGGCAAGATTTGCACTAACAGTGGTTGGACAAGATATTATGCTGGCTTCTAGTACTATGGACAATCACTAGGAAAATAACAAAGTAGAAAGCATTAATTATTGAGTCTTTGATATAATTCAGGTATAAAAAATAAGTAAACAGCTACACTCTATTTACTGATAAGAGACTTATGGTATAATAATATCTGTAAGTATAATATCATGTATAAACCTTTTATGATACCAAAACATTATGAAAACAGTTTGCAATGTATTAATTTATCAAATCCATCTTGTCAAAGTATCTTAAAACTGTCTCATTGATATTTGTACTTCAATAAAACTAAAGTAAAATAAAAAATTAATTAATTAATTTTAAAAAAAAATTGAACAGGAAAAAAAAATGGAGGCCATACCCAAAACCCTGAATGGAACATGGTTTAATCGACTGAATGTTGTGTATTTCATGATAAGTGTATAAATTAGTCTGGTTGATTTCTGATGTAATGCAGGTATTACCTGCTAATGGAATATTAGCTAATGAAATACAGATGTGACCTTTCAGATTTTATGTCCTAAAGGTAATATGACTTGATGCATTATAATATATTGTGTGTGTTCTAATTGGTAAAAATATTAGATATTTTAAAAGAAAATGTTATAATTTCAGTCAATAATTACAGGTGCTTTTCAATTAAAAGTCAAAAATGTTTCCCTACTCTTTTACTACAGATAAGTTTTGAGTTCAAAAACATACAAGTAACAAATAACTTGCTGATGTCACTTTTCTTACAAGGTGTAACTAGGAAAACATGCCATACTGTACTTAAATTACTTATGAGTGGTGACAGTAAAAATAAGGCATTAATCTGGTTTTCATAAGTTCTCAAAATTTAGAGATAATTATATCTAAAATTAGAGAGACTTACAGAAAACTGTCAGACTGCATGGATAAAGGGATATAAAAGCCAGTGGTTTGCAATTGCTATGCCTCAAAAGTTTTATAAACTTACCTGTTAACACAAATGCTGATGCTTTGATTATAAATGTTCCAATCTCAGAAAAAAATGTTCTTTCCTAGAAGATACCAAAAATCTAGGCAATCATGCAAGTAAAAACTTTAGCAAATATGCTAGAGTAAGACTCCTTTTACTGGGATCCACCAGATTTTGTCTATAGGACACATATTAAGGCCTTAACTAATTGTCCACCTCATACAGTCCAGGTAAGGGGTATTCTCAAAGTTTCCTGCCCTATTATAAGAGAAGTTTTTCTCACATTCCTCGACTAGGGCTGCCTATAGGAGAGGAGGCCTTAAACCCAAAAAGTTATATCTTGCTAGGTGGGCCCCTGATATCTGACACAAGCTAAGACACTTAGAAGGGTTTGCAGGAATAAATTTGTCTCAGTTGTTAAAAATTGTTTCATAGCAGAAAGAAAGATTGATAAGATCACGGATGTTTGCCCCTCAGCCCAAGGGCACCCTTGTTAACTGCCAATATAAGGGAAAATCCTGCTGAGCTTTTAATAGATGCTCATACAGATTTGTCAGTAGTTATCCAGACAGTGGCCCTTCTTGACAACTGGAGAGTATTCAGTGTTTTCCCTAGGTCTGATAATTCATGTACCTGAAGTAACAGAAGAGTTGATGAGACATAAAAGTTCAGTTCATTTGAGACAATATTCAATTGGCATGGAAGATAAAAGGATTAAACCCCACATTTAAGAGATCTAGCTACAAAAGTTTTAGCTAGTATTTATAATTACAAACTTGAAAAAAAGATGGTTACATTCTAGATCCTTCTAATGTCTCAATAGCTGTCCAAGATATTAGACACCAAATCAATGATATGTGAGATGCTGTGGTTCCCTGGACCTTATCTTTATCATCTTTATGGAAAGTCATTACTATCTCCTTGGTGAAAATAATCTTTGATTATATTCATAATTATCCTATATTATCCTATTGATGTGATTATTTGGCCCATGTTTGTTTAATTGTCCCTCTGGCTTTGTCTCCTCCAGACTTAAAGATTTTCCACCTACCCAAAATAAAAATGTCTGATGTTTATTAAGGGCCTTTATGTATAACCTCTGGAGAGTATCTCTGACTGCCAGTTCACAACTATGATCCCCTTTCAGCCTGAAAAATCCAGAGTGGTCATCATCCATGATTTCCTCATGGCATTTCAGGTTACTTCTTCAGAGGGGCAAATGTTGTAGGTAGCTAACTTAGATAAAAATATTATAGGCAATCAGACAGGGCCAGGCTCTCTCAGAGAAAATATGGGAGACATGGTGACTTTGCAATGTTGGAGGAGACAGACACTCCTTGCTGCAGGGCAAACCTCAAGACAAACCTCAAAGAGTAAATGAATGCAGCCACATACCACCCTAGGAATGGACTTTAGAGATTGATATTATAAAAAAGTATCAATCACCTTGAAAGAGCCCAAATGAGTCACTAACCCAACAGCCAACAGGAAGAGAGCCTATTCTGTCTGACTTGCTTCCTCATTTGATTCTGATTTAATCAATTTTACCTGAGCAATGGTACTTGTAATCTCATTGGCTGACCATACTTTTGTACCATCTCATGCCCACCTAAATGAGTTCTCATGTTCGCCACCACCTTAGACCTGTCTCACTGCATGGCTTTACTCTATAGAAGTCCCTAAAAGAGTCAGTTTCCTGGGGATCACTTGCTCAGGCCCTCCTTCTGTCCCTCTGTCAGACAGAAGCTTCCTTTTCTCCAGTAATTTTTTTTTGTATTTTTTAGGAAGCATCTATAGGGTATTCAGGTTCTCACTAATAGATCAGACTGGTAGTGATCTGCCTTTTTACAACCTCCCAAAAGCTGGTATTAAAGGCATCCACCACGATGCCCACTCTCAATCGCTGTCTCAGCATGCCCCAGCAGTGGAGTTGGCATAGCAGACCCAGGGATTGAACCCCTGGCCCCTGTGCCTGCTTGCAGGTGCTTTAATCCACTGAGTTACTTGGCCAGGCCTTTCCTATTTTTTCTCATAAAAATAGGTAAGACATGTAAGAAAGGCTGGAAGTACCAATTATTAAATGGTCAAAGCATCTAAAGGGATTCTGAGCACTTCTGAGGGCCAGTGTGATGATTGTAGTGATAACTGAAGCAAAAGTCACATGAAGGATAGATAAGTGCAGAGTGTCACATTCAAGGCTCCTTTTTATGTTCTCATTCTGTTCTAGATTCTGAAGCAAAAGCTTGGGAGTTCTGGATTTAGCTTTATTGAGGAAAATATCTTTCCTCGAGTATTCTAGCCTCGAATCAACTCTGTGTCTCTGTTGTCATCTCTTCACATGAGGCACCAACTTGTGATTCTGTTGGCAAATCAGAAGGTAGAGATTTGAGTCACTGGTATTTTCATGAATAAACTATCTGCTTGGCTCACGCAGAAGTTTTTCCATGAGAGAGTTCATAGGATTCCCCTTTAACGTAAATTCTACCTCCATCCATTCCCACTTCAGTGCTCTTATGAGAAGCACATAAAAAGTTTTCTATGTTGATCTTACCTTATGGTAGCCACTGTGAATCACAAATATATATTATAGAGACAATATTCTCTCCCTTTACTTGCTACAACTAAATGTACTAATATACGAGTTTGGAAGTGCTTTGAACAAATAGTTTTATTCAGTATACATGTGTGAATACATAGGTGTCTTAACAAAATCCCATTTCCATTACTCCCACCCCGCTCACATACACTACCTGCTATAAGTCCCTCCCTCCCTCCCTCCCTCACCCAGAATCTACAACTAAACATTGAATTATTTTACAGAGGAATAGGGGTACTGATAAATAATATTTAAAGTAACATTAGTAAGTCAAAGAGTAACACAAAAGACCCTGAAGGATACCCATACTAATATCCATTGTCCTTTTATGACTCAAACTTTTCTGTTCCACCTTATAAAGATGTCCAATTATAATTCATCTATATCTCCACAGGGAGCCTTACTTGCTGTGCCTTTTAAACACAGTTTCTCCGTGGAAATATTCAATTTCTCACAGGTCACACATCCACTAAGTTTGAACCAAATAACTATGTACAAATGTGTTTGTACACGTATGACTAGTATATGGTCCATACTTCTATAGATCTTGTGAGCAATTAACAAACAGTGGTAAAAACTGAAAATCTGAAAGTTATTTCAATGTCATCAAGTGTAGTTCCATTGCACGGGATCTTGGGATATTGCTCAAGAAGATATTAGATTAGAAAATAAATTTCAATAACTACAAAGTTCTAGGGGTCACATATTTTCTTTACTTTGGAAATTATAAAATATTATTATTTTATTTAAACTTTACCTTACTGAAGGATTTTTTACACTAGATTTTTTCCATATGAGTACCAATCTGTAGGTACAAAGGAATTAGTAAACAGCCTCTGTCTAAATCTACAAATAGACCAGTTTCCTAACAATTAATGAAATATGCCACCAAATTTATATTAGTATTCTGAGTGAGAGCTCTGAAGATCACATTTTTCAAGGGACATCTGTATCTGTATCTTTCTTTTAGGTGTCTTCTAAGATCTTCACTTATCCTCAGAATGATGAAAGTTATTTTCAGTAGCAATTTGTCAGAAGACAGTAGCAAGAGGCCAGGGAGATGGCTCAGTGGAATAAACGCTTCACTAACAGTAGCAAGATTCACTTGTTAGCAGTAAATTTTGATGCAAGATTTAAACTAATCTTGTTAATGTAAATTTAAATATGGGCCCTTCCTTCAGGATCTATTTATTCTTACAAATTTTCCGTTAAGCTAATACCTGTGTTATTTTCTTTTTGCTTATGTTGGCCAATCAGATAAAGTTAATTTTTCTTTCATGTCCATCTTACTTTAGAATGCAAAAAGGTGACCCTCAAAACTGTGTGTAGAACAGAAGCTGATCCAGCGCTTTGCTTTGTTTTTTAAAAGAACACTCCATTTAACAGAACATTTGAAAGTGAAATCTACAGTCCAATCCAGATTCTTCAACAGGGGGTAAAACAGTAACAACAAGCATTTTGATAAACACCGAAAAAGATTTTCATTTAAGAATTACAAAGTCATCATCATGTGTAGGATATTTATATTAATATTATAAGGGGAAAGATCTTGAAGTAAGACACATACAAAACTGTGAAGAAGATTATCAGAATAAACAAGTCCATTCCTACTCACATACTGTCTACAATGGTCCATCTCCTTTATGGAGAGTGTCCATCAGTGAGACTTTGCTTCATAGTCCAGAGATGTTGACAAACTTCAGCAATGACACAGTAATAAGTGGATGTGCCACAAGTGTAATCATGGTGCCAAGTAGACATTTGCTGATACTGTAGAGTTCCAACTTCCCAGCAGACACTTGTATAAAACTTTCCTTGTGCAAAATTACTTATTAAACCGTTTAATGAAGAAACTACCATATACAACTTTAGAAAATTCCTCATAAGAATTAGTTCAAAACTACTTATTAAAGCATTTAATGAAGAAACAACCATATACAACTTTAGAAAATTCCTCATACAATAGTCAAGGATATTATTTTAGGCATTTGTTCTCTCTTCTCTACATGTGTAAGTTGAGGACCAAGCCAAGTGTTGAAACATTTATGAATTTTTAGCTGCCCCCCAAGTACATGTGCAATCTTTTTTAAAGGTCATTTAATTTCCTGTTTCCTAGCATTAGTCAGAAATACCCTTTTCCTCTTATTAGAGTTTTTATATTATACTCTATAGATTTGTATAGTTATATGTTTGTGGATCTGTCTATGTTCTGTATATTCTACTCCTCTAAGAGTTTCTTTTTATGTGTGTTTTGTTGCCAGGAATGTGAGTAGTACAGCAGACGTTAATAAAATACATTAGTGACTGAAATATTGCACAAAGCCATCTTATAATGACCTAGAAGATAATAAGAATGTTGAAAAGTTCACAGAACTTGCTCATTGAAACAGACAACTTAATGAAGAATGGTGACTATAAAAAATAGATTTGAGATAAGTATTATAAATGAAAATACATTATATTTTCAAACATAATCTGTGTATGTGCACTTTGTATGAATGAATGTTTATTCTTTTATATGTATGTGGGTTTTATGTGTGTTTATACATGTGAGCTATGTAGAGGTAAGTGTGTTAGTATATTTACGTGTGTTTGCATATGTGTGTTAGTGTATGTGTAATGTGACTGTGATAACATAGAAAAATACCTTAGCTATGGGGAAGAATTTTTCAGTGAAGGAGATCTACACTTCAAAAAACCTATGAGAAATCTCCATGTTATATATATATATATATAAGTGACCAATATAAAAGATTGATTATCAGCATCCTACATATCTTTCTCATTGGATGAATTCCACCACTCAAACTTATCCCATTATGATTTAAAATTAGACCGGCTATGTGTAATCTTACTTTCACTAAAGCATTTCTCCAGATGTCCTAGCTTGGACAATGATGTAGTTTCTTGCCATTGGACAAAGGTTGGGATATATTTGAATTTAAAAACCTGAAGACTTTGGCAACTTCCCCTATACATCAGTACTGTAATTCTCTCCTTGTTCAAATATACATTTCAGAAGTGATGTCATTCTTTTAAGAAGATGGAACTAATAATTGTTCCTTCAAAAGTGAAAATGAGTTTTGGAAGGCCACTTACACAACAGTTTTGCTAGGTCTTCTAGGCAGCTAATAACCATGTCTGGGAAAAGGCTGGCTAGTGTGAGTGGTGCAGTCTATGTAAACAAACACACATGGGGCTTTGAAACCACATGTCCGTAGATTTTCAACACCATGCTTGAACCCACAGAGTTAAATGGCTGCAAACAGGTTAGTGCCTAAGACCTAGAGCTTATTACTACCATGTTCCAACAAAATAAATACCCCATCCAGAAACTACTTACAATGGTACCACCCTCAGTTTGCCTGGGTGCTGAGTTCAGGCTAGGTGTTGCTAAAAATAAGTCAAGCAAAACCCTATAAGAAAATCAGACTATTTAGATGCCATCTTCTTCAAATATCCATACATCAACACAGCTGATGAACAAGTAAAGTTCTGTGTGTGAAACTTCCAGCAAATATTGAAGCTAGATTACCTGTCAAGCTGGGAACATTTCAGGTTCTCAGCCTTACTGAAGACATAAACTTTTTAATTGTTGTAGAGAATAGGAACAGAAGTAGAAAGGAGTTTTCCTGGGAATGAAAGAACATTAGGTGAAAATACAATTGCATAATAATTATTTAAATTATAATGATAGCTCTTTTATCCAAATTTCTCCTATGTCTAAATAGGAGGAGGATAACAGAATAAGATATATGATTCCTGTAAGAAGCACTTGGTACAATTCACTCAGCACTCTCCTTTTCTGACCCTGAATAATTAGTCAACTATCTTTCCAAAATGAGAATGAGTAGGAAAGAAATATCTCTGTCCTTTGCTAGATAAATAAGAAGGATTTACATGAGAGAGGAAAAAGCAAGCAGAGCTCACTGCTAACAAGGGAGAGGAGGTGAAGAATTAACACATGAAAGTGAAAATGGAAAGAAGAGTTTAATCTATAGTTAATCCTCTTCTTCCAGTTTCTCCTTGGTTTTAAAAGGAAAGAAACACTACAGAAAGTGAAGAAATTTGTCAGAAATGCTTGTGATTTTCACTCAAAAAAATCATACTTGTCCCAAGTAGGATCACAGTAGCCAAAGCTAAACTCTAGTTAATCTTCACAGTTCTTGAGGAATTATCAAAGGACACTGAATAGTACATCACTGTTACAAAGATAATTATTAAGAAGAGGAGAAGAAAGATAGTGTGAGAGAAAAAATAGCAGAGGCACATATTCACTCTAAGCAGAAGACAACTTCATCTCGAAACTGCTGAAGGCAATAGTGTGGCAAAGTACACAAAGTTTACAGAAAGTGCAGCAGCAAAAGTGTAAAGCCAGTAAGACAGATGTGGGACTACCAACAAGCCCCAGAAATATTCAATAGTAGTAGAAGTTTGTTAATATTGTTTTTACTTCTTTTACCATTTCTAGAAATGGTTTTCCTTTTTTCACATGTTATTATGGAGAATGAAGCAGGAGAAAAAATAAATAAAAAAAGAAAAATAACTATGTGATATATGGTGGTTCACATGGCTCTTATCACTCAAGTACCAGCTTCTCTCTCATGAGGAATGAATTAATTCTAGTTGTTTTAGTCTTATCTGATCTCAGATGTTTTGATGATGGGTAACTATCACTGTATGGGCAGCTTAAACTCTAGGCATTGATGGGTAAATGAAAGAGATTTCTACTACTGGGGAGGGAGGAGGACTGGGAAGCTCATCAAAATCTTTGAATCTGGGGAATTTGGGCACGCCAGGATTAGGATCCACCAAGGTAGGACGGTGGGTAGGTGAAGCAGATCTTAGTTGCTGGTGCTCCCCTCTCAGGCGGCTGATTCCATCTAGCATCATCTTCTGGAGTTCCACGATGACCTTCTGAACTTCAATCCGGAAGCTGTCACTGAGCCAGCAGTAAATGTAGGGGTTGTAGCAGGAGCTGCTAATAGCCAGCCAGTGAAGGAAAAAGTAGAGATCATTATGGCTTGATATCAGCTCACTAGATAGCAACACCAGGTAGAGGTTGAGGGGGAGCCAGCTGACTGTGTAGACAAGTACCACTGTTATCAGCATTTTCAGAGTCTGTTTCTTCTTCCCACGTTGGCAGATGTAAGTATGGATGTTGATATCATCAACAGCATTATGGATCCACAACTTCTTGGCCACATGACCATAGACTACCAACAATACCATCAATGGCAAGATGAAGAAAAGCAAAAAGGTGCTCAGGTCAAGATATTTCCGTGTAAATTTTGAAGTGTATGGGAAACTTGGGAGGCAGGCAGTTTCCTCAGTACTGTTTCTAGATTACAAGACAAAGAAAGGAAAGCATCATATTTTTGCCTTTTTCTTATGACCTTCCGATAACTGTTGCATGAAAGGTATGCCTTGAAGGATAAACATATTTACTATTTGTATCTACACTAAATCTAAAGCCAAGGGAACTCTGACTTTTACTTTATATAGAATTTTCAGTGACAAGAAAATTATAGTCTCTCACAGAAAGAAAAGGATATGCCTAATATCCATTACCACGAGAGTTTCTAGGAATGCTTATGATAAATTTCAGGTAAAAGAAATGCATATTTGTATTCATGCTTTGAATGGTATTATTCATGCTGTGATTTATTTCATGTGGATTCTAAGATTAATGGTTGCTGAAATTCCAACACAATGATCTTGTGTTTCTCTTACCCAATCTTCACCTGGTAAGGCTTCTGGTAAATGGCATGAGGCAATGCAGCACAAGTGCTCAGGATCCATATGATAATGATGCAAACATTGCCTTGCATCAAAGTAATACGAGACTTCAGGGGATATAGCATCACCTGGAAGCAAAGGGACCCAGTTAAATTCAACAGTTCAAATTATTTAATTATCAACTATTCTTTGACTGACTTTGTGCAAAAGTACAAAGACTTTATAGGTGGATAGATAATGTGCTTTGAGTAATTTTTGATACATTTTTCATTTAAAAATATGTGGCATTTTGCTCCATGAAAGAGTAACACTGAGGGAATCATCTTGAACAGAAGTCTGAAATTCACATACTTTCTTTAAAGCTCATGCCCAGAGCTTTTGGGAGATTGAAAATAGCAGGATCACTACAAGTCCAATTTATGTAGTGAGACCCTCTACTTAATACAAAAGGAAAAAAAAAAAAAAAGCTCTTGTCCTGAGTAGGGAGTTCTGTGAGAAAAGTGGATGTCCAAATGTGTAATTTATTTTTCTTTTATTTTGAGTGGTTGGGTATGCCCTCCACATTTTTCTCCATACCCCTCAACCCCCACTTGGCTCCTTTTGTGCCCTTTCTTCCTCTCTTTGTCTCCTCCTGTGTCCCTCTTTCTTCTATCTCATTTGGCTTCAGCCACATCTTTCATCTTCCCCTTTGTCTTTCCTACCTCACTCATTTTCTGGTTTTCTCCCAACTGATTAATATGTAATGCTTCCCAGCTTCTTAAGGCCTAAACCACTTCCTTTTAAGTCATTGGCAAACATTTTACCAGCTCTCAGCTCCTCGTCACTTTATGCTCTTTTAGTTTCACTCCTCAACCCTCCCTCAAAAACTTTACACCCCCCAAAAAATAACTTTACACCCACCTTCCAGGCTCAACCTACCATCAACCCTTAAGCCACACCCATCCCTGACTCATCTGTTCTCTCTCTCTTCTTTCAGCCAGTTCTGCAATGCAGTAAATAATGTTTTCTGAAGAAGAGGAGCACTCTATTATTTGTTTCCATAGTGCCATATGAAAATAGTAACAATTTTATTATAAAAGATTTAACTTGGTGATGGTCTGTATTTCACCATTTTACAATCCCCCTAAACTATGCATATGCATTCACATATGCTATCTTAAGAAATTTCTACATTTTGTGTGATATTGCCTGTTTCTGTTTACCTGAAAGAAAAATACATCCCTTTATAAGAACTGAAAGGCACATACCCGATGTCTATCCAAAGAAATAGCAGCCATGGTCATCACAGTTACATAGGCACAAGAGAACTGTGCAAAGCAACTAAGATGGCATGTCATCTTCCCAAGGGCCAAGGAATTACAAACATAGCGTACCTATAGTAGAGAAGGGTCAGGTAAGGCACAATTACTAAACACTGGATCCACCACTGTAGCAAATAAACCTTCCTCGCTTCACTAAACTGCTAGGATTATTGTCTCAAAAAGCAAAAACATATTTCCACGCTACGTTTTTCATGCTTTTCCCATCTTCTCCCATAAAGCAGTTCAGCTTTAAGACAAGGCAGGACAGCAAATCACAAAAGATGTAAATCACCTTTAAGTCCAAGCAATTTTTTTTGAAAAGTGGGGAAACTGAGGCTGTGTCTTTGTAAAAAACTTGGATTCATATGTCAGTCCAAAGCCCACCTGCAAGACTGATTAGTCTCCACTATCACTGATTATAATTTAAGTATCTAGGGCCCAAGGAAATAGTTCAGTAGAATAAACTTTTTTTTTTTTTTTTTTTTTTTTTTTTTTTTTTTTTTTTTTTTTTTTTTTGCAGAACCAGGGATTGAACTCAGGCTGTTGAGCTTGCCAGGGAAGCACTTATTCCACTGAGCCATCTCCCTGGTCCTAAGCAGAATAAGCTTGCTGAGCAAGTGCGGGGTCCTGAGTTCAATCCCTGGTACTGGAAAAATAAAATAAAATAAAATAATAATAATAATTTAAGTCTCTACTAGCTTCTGCCAAATACAATGCTGATTATCTCTCGTTGGTTCCTAACCCAATTTCCAAACCTTTTGCAATGTACTCAGCCACTCCAATCTCTGCAAATGGTCTCCCAATCAAAGCAACTGGTTTTGGCATTTCTTGACAAACTCTTCTCTCCGTTACAAATACAAAGTTATACCTTAGTTCTCACCCTGCTCCCAGCCACCCTCCTTTTCACCCAGCTTACCATAGTGAAAGGGGAGCTGAGAAGAGCCAGCATCATGTTGGTCACAGAAATGTTGACAACGAAGAGGCCACTGGCAGTATGCACTTTCTTGTACTTCATAATTACATGGTTTAAGAGCCAGTTGCCTAAGATAGCAGCAAAGACCACTACGGTGTACCCTAACACTAGCCAGAATTGTACCTGCTCGTCTTGGGACACCATTTCTGAAGTTAGGAGACCAGACAAGTCATCCAGGTCTCTAATATTTGACATATCGTCTGGCAGCTTATCCTTCATAGAGAGTACCCTATCTTGGCCAGCTCGACCAATCCCGGAGGCGGCACTGCACATGGCTTGCAGTACCTGTGAGGCAGTGGTGGTGATCAGGTCATCAAAGCCACTAGGCACACTTAGAGCTTCGGGGGTCAGTTCATCCCCATAACTCATGGTGCCAGGGTTGCTAAATGCCCCTAGGGGCGATTCTATGGTCGGCGCTTCCAGACTGATGTCTTTGGAGGACCGACAGGTCCTTAAACTATTAAGTCAGGGAGCGCCCGGGAAAGTGAGAGGGAGCGGTGAGGCCCTGGCTGGAGAGCTGGGCAAAACGCTCAGTGAGCCACAGCGCTGAGCTAAGAAGGCATTCGCCAGTGTCTAACGTGGGAAGAGGGAAGAAGCGCCGTGAACCAGCCAGGAGTGGAATGGGCAAATGCGTAGAGCTGAGCTGAGCAGCTGAGCTTGGAGTAGGTGAACGATGCTGCTGACTCGGAATGCGCCGCTCATTTGAAGAGCGCATGCACTGCCTATTCTGACCTGGAGACCTCCGGTGTCGCTTCTCCTCTGCGTAGTCCTGGGTCGGGTCGTTCTGACTCAATTTCTCTCGCTTCAATCAGTCGGTAAATCTGTAGATCCAAGGCCCGCTGACGCTGTGAGCAAGGCGGAGCCACGCGTTGCCGCTAGCAGCCTCAGCCTGCGCCAGCTGTGCTTTCTGCAGCAGCCCTTTATAGAAAATCTAAGGGCTGGCGCGGTAGCCAATAGGGAGCGCTGGATGACCCCCCGCCCTATCTATCCAGGCAGAAGCCCCAAAGCCATTGGCAAAGTCTTTGCTGATCTAATCTCACACCCCCTACTTTTGTTGCTCCAATCTCACACTCCCTACCTTTCCTGCTCCTCTGGCTCTTCCTGCAATTGGAAGAAGCAGACTTAAAGGCTCTTTTATTACCCCCGTCCCGCTAATCTGCCTTCATCAACTCCGCTTTCCCTTACTCTGGGTTTCATTTTTGCACCAGTTCCCAAAGCACCCAGTGAGAACTGTGGCTCAGAGAATTGAGAGGGAGCTATGGAGACTGAGCTGCGTGTCACATTCTGTACTAGTTACCCACTAGGGAAAGGTTCCCCCCAGAAAATTAGGCACAAATATTGGGGTTTACCAACTCACTTGAGATGAGGCATTTGGAAAATGTGGAAGGACCACTGAAGGAGTATAAGAGAGCCTAAGTGAGAGCTGCAGAAAATAGAGTAAGCGCAGCAGGATGCTCTGGTTTCTTAACCTCAGAACTGTATCCGGAAATGCTAGTTAGAAAGCTCCAAGTTGGGATCTGCACTGTGGCAGTTTCGTTGGCAGGTGTGCTGCCAAGGAAAGTTTGGCATTTGAGAAGATTCGGTAAATCGATGCTGACAGAGTTTAAAGCAACAGCAGGGAAAGGAAAACGGAGCTCTGTCGTAGCAGTTGCAGAAAAAGAGGCTAGGGCTGGTGGTCCCAGATTTCTCTCCCCATTGGATTCTAAATTACCTCTCAGTGGCATCTAGAAACATTTGAGCTACAACTAGTGTCACTGGGCTGCCTCTGTAGAGGTGCTTGAAGGGAATGCAGCAGTGACCTGAGTTAGAAAGTGTCCCTTTGACTACTGTCACTCACCCTATTCCTACTTATTTACAGGTAGAGAAACTGAGGCTTGAGTGGAAGAGTTAAGGAAGGTCATAAAATTAGCTGAAGCATCAGAACTGGTAGTGAAAATTGAAAAGTGGCAGTTCACAGTGTTTTGCTATACAGCAAGCTTTCTCTCTAAGAAATATTGTTGTTTATTTCAAGCCCCATGACATTTTAGTCAGCTTCAACCTCTCTGGATAGTGGAGGAAGATAGAAGTTGTACCTTTCTTTTAGAGCATCCTAAGATGGAGCCACCTGCTGTCAGTAATATCAATAACTACTTATAGGGACATAAGCAGAAATTAATTTATTACATCACTACCCTCATCATTACTATTATCGGCGTCATCTAAGCATGAAAATCATGATGTTACAATGAAGGAACAAGAAAACATGTGTGTGTGTGCATGCGTGTGCACACTCGCACATATGTATACATGTGTGCAAAACCTGGCCACATCAATGAAGTAGAAATTGAGAAAGATATCTAAGAATGCTGCAACTAGCTAATTGAGGGGCTCCTGCTATGTAGGGAGATGGTGACTGACAGACTAACAGTGCATAGCTGGTATCAAAATCTAAATCCTAATTTTTTGAATGCAAGTTAAGCCTAGGCTTGAAGAAATTATATAGATGACTTCTTTTAAGAAATAAGTGATTTTTTCCAATTTTGCATGCATATATCTAGTAATATATAATCTGAACAACTAATTTGAAGACAACATTATGCAATGCAACAAATACTGTCAAATTCATATTTATTTAGTGAAATTCTGTATCATTTGTTATTTTTTTCTTTTTAAATACAATTTAGTATTCTCTTTAAAAATAGTAAAATTAATAAGAAAGGAAAAAAGATATATATACACACAAACATACATATATTGCCTGAGCAGCCTGAGACACATAAGCAAACACATTTGAAGGACTTTAATAAGCACTGACTCTGTCAGACAGCTTCATCACTTTTAGTTTAATAAGTTTAATAAGAAAGAAGTAGCAATGAGATAGTTTCAAAACAGGTTAGCAGTACAGTTACCAAAATTAATACATTGCATATTGTTGTCTTTGTAGTGGTTATTCCTAGTACAAGATGCAGACACAATATCTTGTCCAAACACTATTAGTTCAAAACCTTCTTCTCATTGAATGAAGAAAAAGTAGCTGTATATTTATGCTACTTTGTGTATACAGACATATATTTTTCCACTATAAAATAGTCCATTTATATCCCCCTTTTGTTTACTTTTGTCAATGATGTATATTCCAATGCCTTTCATATATTGTAGTTACATGAAATGTAGTCCAGTAGTCCATAATAGTAGTGGGTTATCCATAGGGATGGCAGTGTTAGAAGTTGTTCACTTGAGCCTTTTACAGCTCAGCATATTAATATGGCTTTCTTTTTCATATGTTGATTTCATATTTTTCTGCTGGATGGTTAAGACAAAGATAAGCAAGAACTATATAACATAAAAATGTAACTGTTACATCTGACAAGGTCGTTCAAATCTCTTCATGACTTACCCTGAAACCCTGTACAGCAGTTTATAGATCTTTTGTCAGGATTAACCATGTGGAGGAGTCACAACCATTGCTTGACCAATTTGCTCTCTAAGAAATTCTGAGATAATGTTTTCTCTCCATGTGACTCTCCTTAGGCACACTCTACATCATTGATAACTTTTCTCTGTGGCCCCATAATCTCCTTGATCAGAAAATTGGGACACCACTGAATTACAGGATGGTAGAGTATCGGTTCTCCTATGTCCTGAGCCCTCACTTACCTTGAAAGGCTAGGGACAAAATGTCAGCTATCCTTGCAGCCCTTCTTTTTCTCTAATTTTTGGTGTGCAAACTTAAGTTTTTAACCCTCCAGAAGAGAAGCTTAATGACATTATTACCTTATAACATAGGCAGTTGAGCTTAACCTCATTATCTGTCTGAATATCAAACATTTTAAACATAACCTGGAACGGGTATTTTCCATCAAGTACTGATATGTTACCTTTGTAGTATAATTTCATGTCAGGAATTTAATGCCTCCTGCCTAGATAACTTTATCTTACAGCAGATACTGAACAAGGCTAAGAATCACTGATCTTCAAAAGATCCCTCTGCATCATTTTCCAGAAGAAGCTTGCCATCAGACATCATTTAACTACCTGGAGGAGTCCTCTCTGTACTTGATCCTCAGCTGACTTCTTGAAGGCCCAAAAAGGATTAAGATGTAATATAAAATGAAGAATGTGTTAACATGTCGTTAAAGATAAGTCTTTGCTAAAGATTAAGTGAAGAACAGTGCAGGGGCACATGTCAGAGCATCAGATGTGAACATGTAGATCAAGATTGCTAAACTTGTTAACTATTCTTCCTACCCTCTTTTCCTCTCTGAAACAAGGTCCTGCACCTTTTAAATGTGGGTCGTTTCTCAAAGGACAAGTGAATTGTCCCATGCAACATTATAAGGTTGGATTTGATGAAAATATAGATGATGTACATTGTATCATAATAGCACTATCAAACTTATGATTCCACTGCTATCTCTGCTTCTGCTTCCTGTGTCCTGATGAACATGTGAGTTCTTCTTGACCTGCAAGTCTTAAAACACATGAGTTACCTGAAACTTGCAATCTCTACACAGAGTGAACCCTCAGACTAATGAACTCAGCCAGGTACTCAGTATATCAGTAGAAGAATGTGCTGGGATTGGAAAAATGAGAACTCAGTAGTCTTTCTTCTTAAGCAGCTAACAATTGCATTAAAGATAAAAACATCACCCAGGAAAAAGTTAATTCCAGGAGATTATAAGATGTGCTGTCAGTGCTATAGGAGCAAATATCATAGGTTAAGGACAGAGGAAGCTTTGCCAAGAAGTTAACATTTGAGCTGGGAGTTCAAGAGCCAGTATAAAATCAGGCAGAAAAGAATGATACTGAGAGACCTAAAGTTCACCATCCATCCCCCAGAAAGTAGGAGTAAAGACAGAAAGAAAGGAATTGTTCTTGGTTTTTCCCAAGGGCAGGAAAAGAAATGAAGGATTAGAATGGAGTGTGTGGCTCCTATACATTTATCTGAGAATCTCCATGGAGTTGGGGTAGCTAAGAATTGAGGAAAATAGTTATACAAATATCTAATGGAAAAAAAGAAGGATTCTTGGTACCAGTAGAAAATAGAATAAGTACATAGATATATATAATCTTTTCAAGTTATCTGTCCACTCCACTCCTGACACATCACCCATTCTCCCTCCCCTCCTTCAGTCTGTCTTTCTCCTTTTACCCTCTCCACTCTTCTGTCTAAGAAACTGGATTCTGAAAAATGAGAATTCATCTATTCTCAGTTGGGTTCAGCCTTTCCACAAAGGTTTGAGACTGAGCAAAAAAAATCAAAATGAAATGATTGTCCAGGTTTTAGGACAGAGACTTTATTATGCTCCATCCTCTGCCTTACCACCAACCCTGAATGGCTGTATATATTAGTAAACTAAACTGTATCATATAGAGCTCAAATTCATCTCTAAAGAGACTCTAATATCCATTTTAGGGCTGGGGAAGATAGCTTACCAGTCTAAGTGCTTGCCTGCCAAGCAAAGGACCTGGGTTCAATCCCTGGTACCACATGCTGTGCTGGCCCAGGAACCCTAAACTTAGTGTGTGGGTGAAGGGCTATAATCTCAGAACTTAGGAGGCTGAGACAGAAGTATCAGTATGAGTCCAAGCTGTGTAATGAGGCCCTGTAGCAAATAAATAAATAAACAAATAAATAATTTTTTAAAAATAATAAAATCTGGACACAGAGGGAAACCTCAGACTAGTGAACCCAGAAATGTACTCAGTATATCTGAAGAAGAATGTGCTGGGATTGGAAAAATGATAACTCCGTAATCTTTCTTCTTAACAGCTGAGACTGATAAAGGAGAATTATGACTACCAACCTGCTAGATGTCAGTTGTTCCAATACTGTGTTCCCGGATATCAAATAATAAATTCCAAAGAACAAAGGAAGCTAAGAGTGGATAAGGTTTATTGGAGAATAGGTGCTCTGGTTTGTGTCTAGCTGCCCCTCACACTTCATGTAAGTCATAGGGCAGAGTTACTTCTAGATTTTGGGGCTGAGTACTGCTGGGATTATAGGTGTGAGTGCTACACCGAGTCTCAGGGAGATAGCCTGAATGTAACATAAGAGAGAAGGAGACAGAGACTTGGTCTCTCTTACCATTGTTGCTGTTGCTCCTCCCCTTTGCTCTTTCTGTTGTACTGTCTTTTGCTGCCATGAAGTGCTCCCTTCTGCCATGTGCCTGTCTGCCTTGGAGCCAGCTGAGTATGGACAGAAATCTCCAGTAACTGTGAGCTAAACAAACCTTTCCTTCCTTCATTTGGAGTGTCTGGTATTTGTCCCAGTAATGAGAGATAGGTAACTAGACAGCAGGAATAGCTCCTGAGAGACAGGAGGGATAGCAGTTGGGTTATTACCAATGCCATATGTCAGGAGTAATTTATTCAGCAAAAGTGCCAATATGGGTACAATGTAGGTCAAGCTATAATCAACCCATATGATTATAACAGCTTATCTGATATTGATCCAATAGGGAAACAAGGCATAATAACAAGGATGTATAACTAACATTAATCTTGGCTTATCTGACTTCTGCATTTGAAATATTTTGGAAATGAATTGGTTCAAGTTTTCTGGTCATGCACCTGATGCCTATCTGGACTTAAAGGACTAATGGTATTAATTATAGTATAGTTCCTACTGTATCAAATTTTTATTTATCCATTGAGAAAGTATGCAAGTGTAGCTATGGTGACTTTATCTGGAGGTCTGGCCTTCTTTTGATGGGCACCCAGCAGCAATTCTGAAGTCTTTAATTTTCTGCTGACTTCCATGAGTGCCCACTCCCACTCTGACTATGTATTAATTTCCATCTAACCTCTCTTCCTGCAATAAAATTACAAATAACCCTTATTTTAAGCAAAAAAGAAAAAAGCTCCCAGTCCTGAGAACTGTAAAGCTGTAAAAGTATATCATCTCAGGCTTTGCAGATCATTCACAACTATGTACAAGCTGAGCAACAGGCATAGAAGGGCTTTGTTGAGAGCCCAGCTAAACCTCCTCAGTGTGCATAGAACTGAAGCTCAAAGAAGGCTGCTGCTGTTTTCCTAGACTTATGCTCCTCAGTTCACCATTTCCATTAAACTGGATTTCACGAAATGATCTACGTGTCATTGACTATGTTAGTGCTCTTTGTACATCTTGTAGGAACACAAGATTTTAGTTACAAAATCAAAACAGAGTGAAGCTGGAAGAAAACAAGGAGTTAAACAGTGCCTTCTCACATATGCAGACAGAAGGATCATGAGAAGGAAGAGCTATAGCTAAAGAGGATGTGTTGGGCCTAGATCCCCAGTTTCCTAATTACTGACTACTTCAGAGCTATTTTCCATGCCTTCAGTTTTCCAAATTTTCTATTTTTTTTTTTTAAGAAAAGATTATTTTTGTTGCTGTTGTTTTATTTTTTGGTCTGGAACCAGGGATTGAACTCAGGCCCTTGCTCTTGCCAAGGAAGTACTTATTCCACTGAGCCATCTCCCCAGCCCCCCTTTCTATGCTTTTGATTGTGATCTCTATTTTGTTATTATATATTATTTCTCCCTCACTGAAAAGAGAAAATAGTTTGATGATGGGCAGATTCTTGCTACAAATAGTCCTACTTCTTCCATGTCACAAGTAGGTCTTCAAGAAAAATATGTAGAACAGATAAATAAATAAATGTTTCACCTTATCTGTTCTAATCACGAAATCTGAAAGCTTGAAAGTTCATGTGGGGCAGGGGAGATAGCTCAGTGGAATAAGTGTTTGCCTGGCAAATGTAAGGTCCTGAGTTCAATCCCTGGTACCATAAAAGAAAGACAGGAAAGACAGAAAGATGGAAGGAAAGGAAGGAAAGAAGGAAGGAAGGAAGGAAGGAAGGAAGGAAGGAAGGAAGGAAGGAAGGAAGGAAAGGAAGGGAAGAAAGGAAGGAAGGAAGGAAGGAAGGAAGGAAGGAAGAAAGAAAGAAAGAAAGAAAGAAAGAAAGAAAGAAAGAAAGAAAGAAAGAAAAAAGAAAGAAAGAAAGAAAGAAAGAGAAAGCTCACAAGAGCAATCTGAACTTTTGTGTGTGCATGTATTGTATGTGTGCATGTGTTGTACTGGGTATTGAACTCAGGACCCCATGCTTGCCAGGCAAGTGCTTATTCTACTGTACTATCTCCCTGGCCCCAAATCTTAACATTTCTATTGGTTCAGAGAACACAGTATTTCAAATTTTGTCTTTCACAGTTGTGAGTTAGTTGTGATCAGTGAGCTCTAAAACCTGTTTTGCTCCTAACTTGCTAGGTAGTCTAATTTAATATAGGTTTCATGCTTAGCTATTACTTTATCTCATTTTCCTTCTCTGTACAGTGAAGAAGTTGATGTCAATATTCTAAGGATCCTTCTAAAACCAATATCTTGCAATTATGGTCTTTATTCACAAAAATGAACCTCTTTTTTAATTTTATATTTAAAACTGCAGTCAAGCTGTTGAAATAACCAAAGAAGTAGCTGATCATCTGTTTTCAGCCCCTGTAAATGAATGTGAGATGGATAGGGAAAGTGGTTCTTAATGGTACCTTAAATGTGGTAACAGTGATCACAAAACAATAGACACTGAAACGAAGGTAATAATAGCTGGAATTAGTTCCCTTAGTCTTCTCCATCCCTGGAAACATAGCTACTTTGGTGACAGACCTTAGAAAATGAGGAATATAAAAAATAAATAAATAGAAAGAAAGAAAGAAAGAAAGAAAGAAAGAAAGAAAGAAAGAAAGAAAGAAAGAAAGAAAAGGAGGAATATAAGAAATTGAATATAGCTACAATTTACCAAACAAATTATCTTCCTTCCCCTTAAACGTGAAAACCGCATTATTTACAAACTTTCTAAACAATGTATTTGCACTGTTTACCTTGCATTATTCACATATATAGATCTTCGGGCCAGTGAGATAGCTCAGTGATACAAAACTTAGGCAAGCTTAGGCAGGAGCGGGGACCTGTGGTTTGATCTCCAGCACCACGTGCCATGCCAGCCCCGCTCTCAAGGTGGGCTGAGCAGGCAAAATTCTCTATCCTCATGAAATTTACATTCCACAAAGTGGTGAATCACACAGACAAGGGATCATATAAGCAATGTAATATTTCATCATAGCAAATATCATGAAGAACATATAATAAAGTGATACAGAGAAAGAGGCTGGTGTGTGTATGTTGCTCATCAGAGTGGATGAACTAATCTACACAGGGAAGGAAATATGTGGGTTGATACTTAAATGATGAGGGTAAAATCATCAAACCAAACCAGAAGATGAAAGGGAGACCTTCTAGGTGGAAGGAACACAAAATACAGAGACCGTGAGATAAGAACTATTTTGGAGTGGTCAATAAACAAAAAGAAAGTCAACAGAAGGACAAAAGACATTAAACAAAAGAAAATAGCTTGAGAAAGTTCTTCTCATCTTCAATAAGACAAAAAGATTATAATCATACAATCAACAGTATAGAGCATTTTACAATACATTCAGTACTTTTTTAATCTTTATGTCATTTGATGAAACAAAATAAGTTGGCAGCTATATAAAGTTATATAGTCATGTTACTGAGAGGGAAATGAGACTCAAAACGTGTAAGGCAGATACACACATTCACAGGCCAGGCTGAATAAAATGTAAGTTACATTCATTTATTTAGCCATTTTTTCGTATAGTTCCATATTGTTTTTCACTGTACCCTGACATTTTATACCTTGTCCTCCTCAGTTTCTTATAATGTTGTAGCATCTTTCCCCCAGCTTGGCCAACTGTCAGGCTGATGAGCCCTAGGAGCTTGGAGAGATCTACAAGGCATAAAGTTCAGCCACACATTTTCTATTGTCTGTGTAAACTGATTATGTATGCTACAGGTATTTAAACTCTATTGGTGACAGTGGACCTTCCCTATGCAGGTAGGTTACTAATCACCAAGACAACTGAGGGAAATTGGCCTGAAAAAAGTGAGGTTATGAATTCAGGAAGCATCCAGCAATGCTGTGGGAAGAAAGTAGTGTGCTTGGCAGGGAGATTCTATCATTGAAAGTAAATTATTTCAAATAAATTTAATGGTATAATTCATATTCTTCTCACAAGAGTTCATCAAATAGCCATCTGCTCATCATCTTCCTTTAGCTGATGAATGGAGATTTAAGCAAGTTATTATTGTGTTATGTTTCTGCATTTTGAAAAGACAACATTGAACAAACTAATTCATACTAGGAACACTCACCCTCCCTCTTCCACATTGCTGAACTTAATGTTTCTTGAATAATGAAAAGAACATTAGTCTCTACTGCCAAGAGAAGAGGGTTTTTGGTTCATACTCAGTTCCCTTTTCCCTGTATAAATTCAGACATGTAACCAATCATCTCTGAGTTCTTATTTCCTCAGCAATAAAATAACCATAATAATATCTGATGTTCTACCGTCTTAGGATAGCTGTGAAGATCATGTATGTATACATGAATGAACACACTTTTTAAAAGTAAGATATTGTTATCATTGTGTATTCACAGCATTGTTTAATGTCCTCCATTTTATCTTTGTGTAATATCATCTTATAAATTTTCATTTATTTATTTTTATTATTTGTCTATGGACTACAAAATAGTTGGTGCCCATTTGGGGGAATTGATTCATGCATGTAACACATCTTCCTATATTTCAGTCTCTTTATCTCACTGTCCTTCATCCCTGGTGATCCCCATTTCTATCTCCAAGAGTCTATCTTCTAGTTTCCCATCATATCTTTATCTCTCTTTATTTATTTATTTTTATTTATTTATTTAATTGAAGAACAAATAACAATGAGACAGTTTCTCTTTATTTATTTCTATGTTAAGTTTTGCATACAAGAGAAAACATGATATTTGTCTTTCTGAGCATGGTTTATTTCACTTAGCATGACAGTCCCCACTTTCATCCATTTTTTTGCAAGTGATACACTAATTCAAAAATTGCATTTTGAGGGCTGGGGTGATGGCTCAGTGGAAAAAGTGCTTCCCTGGCAAGCACAGGGCCTGAATTCAATCCCGGGTTCCAACAAAAAAAAATGCATTTTGAGAAGATCTTCATTCGGTTGGTATGCACATAACATTGGAACCATATTTCATTTACGTTTTTAGAGTAAAATGAAGTCCAAGATCGTTACACTTGTTCAAGCTGGGGGTGGGGTAATTTCCATGGGACTTTTACTTCAAGTGAACAGAATTGCAATGCAGAGCCACTTCCGTACTTACTAGTATAAATAACTGATTGAACCAATATCAATGCTGGCTACTATAAACAGTTTATGTAAACAAGCTCATTCCTGGCACGTAGACCACTTTGTATAGAGAGACTGCCACAAAGATCAATGGGTTAAGGGGCTGGTGACTGCTACAGAAGTGCACATGGATGAGTAGAATCTGGAAATAAAGATGTTAAATCCAGTCCACTGTTTTGTGTCTCTTGTTTAGGCTGCCTTCAGACTCTGTAAATCTTAACTGAACTTTTCCAACCTAAACTGACTGCAAGACAAACATGAATCTAGATGTGACATCTATGGTTTTTAAAAAGATATTTATTGTAATGGAAATAAAAGGGAAATCAACTCGCAGCTTGGCAAGTGAATGAGAGCTCCAGACCCACAGTGCTGGAGGGATAGTCCCCAGCAGTCCCAGGTCCCACCTCATGGCCCAAGGCCCAGCGCATCTTGTCCAGTGAGTGAAAGCCCGAGGGGCCAGTGCTACACAAAATGGCAAAGACAAGGAGAAAAATGCAATCTCAGGCCTCAAGTCCACCAGAAAGTGCAGAGGACACTAGCTCAGCAGAAAGCAATGAAGTAACAGACAGGGAAGCAACGGAACAACAGCAGAAAGGTATAGAGGAATTCAGAGAAGTAATTCTTGATATAAAGAAGAAATGTATAAATACATAGTATTGGAATTAAAGAATCAAATGCAGAAACATCAGAGGGCTAACAGATGTGCACCCAGAACAAGTGCAGAGAGCACTATTTCAGATGAAATGTACAAATTCATAGTGTTTGAAGCAAAAAAAAACAACAGCAGAAAGGTCATGAGGAACTCAAAGCAGAAATAATTTCGGAAATAAAAAAATAATTCGTTGAAAAAAAGAATTCTTTGAAATCATAGCATCTGAAATACAGAAACAAGTCCGGAAATATACAGAGGAAACCCAACTTGGAAGAAACTCTGCAGAAAAGCAATTAATAACAACCTCTAAAGAAGACATGGATAAAAAATACAGGAGATCAGAAATATGATGTATTCTTTGAATGAGCAATACAAAAAAGAAATAGAATGCATGAAACAGAGTCAAAGAGATATAGAAGAACTAAAAATATTAATTGCAAGTCTAAAAAACCATTCAAGTGAAAGCAAAGACAGACTTTCAGATCTTGAAGATGTTGGTGCAGCTAGTGAAAAGGGAAGAAATGATCTCTTAAAAACAACGAGAATGCAGGAAAAAATAATGCAACGCCTGCAAGAAGACACCAAGATGCACAATGTGAGATTAATTAGCATCAGTGAGAATGAAGGAGACCATAGAAATGACATAAAAAGAATCTGGGGAGAACTAATTGCAGAAAACTTCCCAAATATGAGAAAACCATCCAATATTTCAGTCATCGAAGCATACAGAACACCAAATAACTTCAACCCAAATAAAAACACACCGAGACATATAATAGTCACAATCCCAGAAATCCAACAAAAAATAATATACTGAAAGCTCTCAGAGAGAAGAAGCAGATCACATTCACAGGAAAACCGATCAGAATTACAGCCGACTTCTCTACACAAACCATGAAGGCAAGGAGAGCATGGAGCAGAGTTCTTCAAGTCCTGTATGAAAAGAAATTCCAACCCAGATTATTATGCCCTGTAAAACCCTCTTTTAAGTTTGATGGAGAAGTGAAATACTTCCACGACAAAGAACAACTAAAGAATTTCATGATGACAAAGCCATCCCTTCAAAGGCTGCTGAAAGATGTTCTAGAGAGAGAACACAATGACTGGAACTCCATGAATGAGAACAGAAGCAACCAGCTAAACAAGACAGACAATTAATCGTAGGATACAAAGGAGTAAACACCAGGAGGTAAATATCATGACAAACATAAGTTAACACACTTCAATTATAACCATCAATGTAAATGGACTCAATTCACCAATTAAGACAATAGACTGGCAGAGTGGATTAGGAAACAAAATCCAACAATATGTTGAATACAAGAAACACACTTAACTCAAAAGGACATTCATAGGCTTGGAGTCAAAGATAGAAAACAATACTGCATGCCCCAGCACCTCAGAAAATAGCAGGAGTAGCAATTCTGTTTTCAGACAGTCTCAACTTCAAACCAAGAAGGATCAAATGACAGAAAGAAGGCCACTATATATCAGTCAGGGGAAAAATTCAAGAGGAAGAAGAAACATTCATGAATATCTGTGGACCAAACACAGGAACACCCAACTATGTAAGACAAATCTTAATGGACATGAAAAACCTAATATCTAAGACCACAATCTTAACAGGAGACCTTAAAATCCCCTTATCTCAAAAAGATATTTCAACCAAACAAAAATTAGCAAGGAAGTAGCAGAACTGAATCAGAGCTTGGAACAAATGGACCTGGTGGACTTCTACAGAGTGTTCCACCCAACCACAGCTGCATACACATTTTTTTCAGATGCACACAGGTAATTTTCCAAAATAGACCACATACTAGTCCACAGGTCATGCCTAAGTATATGCAAGAAAATAGAAATTATCCCATGCATATTATCTGATCACAGTGCAATGAAACTGGTACTAAATGGGAAAAGAAACCAGATAAACCCTCTAAATTCATGGAAATTAAACAACACAGTACTCTTCAATCAATGAGTCACAGAAGAAGTTAAGCAAGAAATTCAACAATATCTACAATTTAATGAAAATACAAGTACAACTTAATGGAATTTATCAGATGTGATGATAGCAGTTCTTAGAGGGAAAATCATAGCTGTGAACTCACACATTAATAAAACAGAAAGGGAACAAATTAGTACGCTAATGTTGCACCTCCGACAACTAGAAAAAGAAGAGCAAATGAAACCCAGAGCACAAATATGGGAAGATATGATAAAGATTAGAGCAGAAATTCATTCAATTGAGATGAAGAAAACAGTCAAAAGAATCCGCAAATCAAAAAGTTGGTTCTTTGAAAGACTAAATAAAGTTGATAAGCCTCTTACCATCCTCGTCAAAAAGAGGCAAAAGAAAATTCAAGTACGCGCAATAAAGAATTAAAAGGGTGAAATCACCATAGACTGAGCAGAAATTCAGAAGATTATCAATAGTCACTTCGAGAATCTTTATGCTCACAGAATAGAAGACACAGAAGAAATGGACAGATTCATCAAAAGGTACAAATTACCAAAACTGAATCAAGAAGATATAACAACTCTCAATAAACCAATAACACCCAACGGAATATGAAACATAATAAAAAGCCTACCGACAAAGAAAAGGCCCGTTCCTGATGGATTGACAGCTAAATTTTGCAGGAAATTTATGGAAGATAAGATTAAATGTGCTCTACACATTTAGTGCAATCCCTATGAAACTGCAACCAACATACCTCCCAGACATAGAGAAATTGTTCCTAAAATTTATTTGGAACCATAACAGACCTAGAATAGCAAAGGCAACCTTGACCAATAAAGACAAGGCAGGAGGCATCACAATTCCTGACTTGAAATTATACTACAAAGCCAGTGTGATAAAATCAACATGGTATTGGCAACAAAATAGACCTGAGGATCAATCGAATAGATTAGAAGATGTAGAGGCATCTACAATCACACTCAGCATTCTGATCTTCAACAAAGGGGCAAGCCAGCTTACTGGAAGAAAGATAGCCTATTTAACAAATGTTCCTGTAAAACCAGGCTTTCTGCATGCCAAAAACTAAAACTTGACCCAGCTCTACCACCATGCACTAAGCTAAAATCAAAATGGATTAAAGTTCTAAACCATAAAACAGAAACACTCAATCTCCTGGAAGAGAAAGTAGGAAGAAGTCTTGAAGACATAGGGGTAGGTAAAGAGTTCATGAACAAATATATATTTGCACGGGAAACACTTGAAAGAATCACCTACTGGGACTCTTTATGAGGAGTTTGGGCATGTCAAAAGAAATTGTCAACAGAGTGAAAAGACATCCCACAAATAATGGAAAAACTCCTAAGAAGCAATCATACAAATGTCTGTTGTCTAGAATATGTAAAGAACTAAGATATAACAGAGCCCTCAAACTTAAATACCCAATTGAGAAATGGGCATCTGAGATGAATACAAACTTCTCAGAGGATGAAGTTAATGAAGCGAATACATAGATGAAAAAATATGCCACATCACTAGCCATCCATGAAATGCAAATAAAAACAACACTGAGATACCATCTCACTACAGAAAGAATGGCTATCATAAGGAAATCAACCAACAACAAATGTTAGAGAGGTTGTGGAGTAAAAGGAACACTTCTCCACTGCTGGTGGGAATGTAGACTGTTACAACCAGTGTGGAGACTCCTCAAAAGAATAGGACTAGAAATCCCATTCAAGCCAGCTATCCTCCCACTGGAAATTTTCCCAGAGGAAATGAAAACATTATATCATAGTGATATATGTGTACCTATGTTTACCGCAGCACAATTTGTGATAGCAAAATCTTGGAAACAACCAAGTTGTCCGTCACATGAGGAACGGTTGAAACAGACGTGGTATTTCTATATAATGGAGTATTATTCAGCTTTAAACTTGAAGCATTTATATTGAAGTGGATGCCACTTGAACATATACTCATTAGTGAAATAAACCAGACACACATGTGTAAATATAGTATAGTCTCCCTAGTATAATAAGCAAAAAGCAGAAATACAAAAGGAAACATACAACAACAACTAAAATCAATTGAGTCAGATAGGGCAAAGTGAACGGCATATGCTGCAGGGTTCTATACAGCTTTTCTTCTGGATGGTTAACAACCTATGTGTACAGATCAAAATTGGAGAAATAGAAGAGCCACAAAGCCAGCCAACATTTTGGCCCTAGCCTTTCAAGGTCAGCGAAGCCTCAGAGCATAGGAGAACCTGTACTTCAACATCGTGAAACTCAGTTGTGCCCCAGATTTTCTGATCAAGGAGATTTTGGAGTCACAGAGGAAAGAGATTGTTGATGTATAGTGTGCCTGAAGAGAGTCACATGGAGAGAAAACTTTCTCTCCGGCTCTCATAGAGTGCCAACTCGTCAAGCATTGGCTGTGATTCATCCACATGGATGACACAGACAAAGGATCTACAGAGCAATGTACAGGATTACAAGATAAACCCTAAGGGGAACTGCACTAAACTCATCAGAAACAAAAGCTACATCTTTTGGTATATATGTCTTGATCTATCCCAGTCTTTACCATGCAGCAGAAAAGTATAAAAATGAGGCATATAATGTGGGGCCATAATAATAAGTTGATCTTCAAATGGCTACAGTTAACAACTTCTTCAGATAACTCACTATTATTGTGGAATGCTGCACTGTCTTGCATTGTGTCACCAAGTTCAGGCACCTAAATTAAATTAAAGACAATGGAGTGCTCATCTTTGACAGGTCTAGACAAGAAAAAAGGGGGGATACAAAAGGAGATTCATGATTTGTGTGTATAAACAGTACAGTGAGGATAAATATGCCATGCTTCTGCATAATTGTATGAGAAGCAAGATTTGCATGAATAGTGGTTGGACAAGATATTATGTAAGCTTCTAGTACTATGGACAACCACTAGAAAATAGCAATATAGAAAGTATTAATTATTGAATCTGTCATATAATTGAGGTAGAAAAAATAAGATAAGTAAACAGCTACACTCTCTTAATTCACTGATAAGAGACATCTGCTATAGTAATGTCTGTAAGTATAATATCATGCATGCACCTTGTATGATACCAAAACATTATGAAAACAGTTTGCAATGTATTAATTTATCAAATGTGTCCTGTTACTTTGTCTTGAAACTCTCTTATTGGTATTTGTACTTCAATAAAATAAAATAAATAATTAAAAAAGAAGGGAAATCAACTATGTACTGTATTTCAAAGTCAGCCACAAATTAGAATTACCCACATAAGTTTAACTATTATATATGCATGAGTGCTACTTCCCAAGCAATTCACATGGTTGTCCTATTGGTCTGAGAATATGGGAATTTTAAAAGCTCCTCAAATAATTCTAATGTGTATCAAATTTTGAGAATTATTCTGATGTTTGAGAAATTCTGGGTAAAGAGGTTCATTCTGGTATAAAAGTATGTTTCCTTTAAAATAGATTGTTTTAGTTAGAATAAAGAGGAATAGAAAAGTCATTATGAGTAGAAAATTTGAAGTTCCAAGAAACAGTGCCACAAAGAGTACAAAATGCAAAATGATAAAATTTCTAGGGCAGAGAAGATCTCTTTTTGGCTACAGTCTTTATCCTTATTACAATCAGGTTTTATTACTGAATCTGTAGGGGAGGGTATAAATTTAACAACATAAATTATGTAGGTAACTTATTACTTGGTCACTTTAATAGCCATAATGAATTCATTTTAGACTTTGACTTCAACAGGTAAACACATGTTTCTCTTCTGTGTTATTAATGATATATTACCATCTGTCCCCAGTAGACATGCCAAGCCATACTGGCCTTGATGTGAACTCAGGCAGCATCATGCTACATTTCCCACCATTTATTTCTTCCTCTTATATTCAGTATCTTCTTTCCATGCTCTCTCTAGCAAGAGCCTTAGTTTTTAGAAGGCAGTATCTGAGTCTTGCTCATTTCTCACATCCTTAGCATAATCTCTGTATAGGATATATATTTAGCTTTTGTCAAAATTCATTCAATTTAAATAAAAAAGAAGAAATCATCACTCTCTATTTTATCATAATTCAATCTGTTGTTATAGTTTCATAAATGGCATAAGAGAAATGCAAGCTGGCATACTCTGTTCTTAGCAATATGGCATTAACTTCCTTGAGGCATGTCAACAAGATGCCTTTTTGTAGCTTGCTAATCTGGTTGCACTTATTGAGCTAACATGGCTTTTCCTCATTTATTAGAGAGAGGGGTTAGAAAAAAACATAAATGAGGCAAAAAGTCACTAGGAGCCAAAGCTAACTAAACAATGTATAAATACAAAGTTACTAAGCTAAAAGTCTGTGTAATTATTATAGGCTCACCAATCACTTTAACTGAACCATTCCTCATAAAGAGTTCTAGAGTTTACTAAAGTAGAAAGAAGCATTGATTTCCCAAGACAGAGTACCTTAGTGATCACAGCATGTGAGAACTGAGGCTAAAGAACAGGAAGAACTTTATCAAAAGCAGCTTAATGTTTTAGTTCTAAAGTTTTTTCTGTTTCCGTTCTAACTACACATTAGTTGCTCTTTTTTATGGAAAAATTTTCTTAAAACCACAATAAAATAATTTAAAAATCCAGATTTGAACTAGCATATATTCTCTGATTTCATTGTAATAAGCACTAGAAGGCTAGACAGGTGGTAATGTCAAGTAATTAAGAGTAGATTAATTAATCGATTTGTTTGTCATGACATGACTCATGACACTGGTACCTGTTTTACTTTAACAACACACTGGAAATACTTTATTTCCCTTTTTTGGTCATGAAACTGTCTGCTTATACCCGTAGTTCTACCAAGTTCTTTTTGTGGATGGTACATTTGTTGCCCAGGCCACCTTGCCCCTTTTCTTTATTTTGCTCTTATCAACAATACTTCATCAGGCAGACATTCTCAAGGATTGAGAACAATGCTTTTTTAAAAATGATTTTGTTGAGAAAGAAATAGCAATGAGAAAGTTTTAAAACAGTGGGAGGAACGGATTCAAAAGTGGCATAAAGAACACTGTGACATGCTCAGGTAAGCCCATCCTGGAAGATGTTGGCCCCACTGTCCTTGCAGAGCAAACAAGAATAGGTTCTGTGGTGAAGAAGTAGATGATTGGGGATATTAGTGGATGCTGGAGGACAGACAAGAATGATGCTGACACTTAAAGAAAGATAGAAAGCAAACCAAAGCCAATATAAGATTGCGTGTGTGTGTTGGTAAATATGACAACTGTTAGTCTAATTTTGACCATCAAGCAACGAAGGGAACTTTGGGATCCCCAAAGAGCATCAGAGCCACCAAGTGGCTTCTCCCAAAAATAAAATAGAAGATCTCTTACTACAAAGCATTTAGGATAGCGGAGGAACAGATCCTGCAGTTTCACCACTCACTGCCTAAGCTCTGCTAAGCGTATATAAAAGGCTGTTACAATGAATGATATGGAGAAAACAGGGTCCATGGCAGCTAATATGCCAGAAGTCAACAAGGATCAGTCCACCTGTATTCCCCTTAAGTACTTCAGCCCTTATGTTCCTTTCAGCAAATTTTGCTGGACAAAAATCATGTGTGTTCTATTCCACCATCTTCTTTCCTTCCACCCCTTTACCCACTTGTGATAGCAAAATCCTTGTCAAATATGCAAAGCAAGTAAATTTTTCTGTCTGTCTGATTCAGAGACTACCTCTGTGACACCCCCTGTCTGTGTCTTTTAGAAAGGATGCTGTCCTGGAATATCTAAAGATTGCTCAAGATCTGGAGATGTATGGTGTGAATTACTTCAGCATCAAGAACAAGAAAGGCTCAGAATTGTGGCTAAGGGTAGATGCCCTGGGTGTCAACATCTATGAACAGAATGACGAGTGTATCTCAGACTTCTTTTAGTTTATTTGGGTCACTTGGACACTTATGGCTCACCCCTCATCTTGGGTCAATACAGTGTCTCTTGAGTCGCACGTTAGTTTTTTTCTACTTGCTTTAATGGGCCTAGATAATTGTATACTTTCCCTCAAGTCTATAAATCCTGTGTTACTTAGATTTTCATTGTCTACTGTGTTGTCCCTGAGCCACACGTGGAGGTTGAACGTTTTAAAAATCATTTTATTGAGAAAGAAGTAGCAATGAGATAATTTAAACACAACTTAGTAGTACAATTACATTAATTAATACATTACATATTGTTGTCTTTGTAGTAATTATTTATAGTACAACATGAAGACATGATATCTTGTGCAAACACTATTACTTTAAAACTTTCCTATTGAACTAAAAGAAACTCTATGTCTATGCTGTTTTGTAAATACAGCTATATTTTTTTCCACTACAAAATGGTCCTTCATTTTTGTCCCCCTTTTTGTTTATTTTTGTAAGAGATGTGTATTCCATTGTCATTCATACATTTTAGGTGCATGAATTCAGCAGAATAATTCAACACAGTCCAGTAGTCTATAATAGTAGTGGACTATCAACATGACTGGCAATGTCAGAAATTGTTGGCTTGAGCCTTTTATAGCTCAGCATATTAGTATGGCTTTACTTTTTTACCATATTTTTTATACTTTTCTGCTGGATACTTAAGACCAAGATGAAGCAAGACCTATGTACCAAGAAATGTAACTTTTGTATCTGACAAGGACAGTCAAATCCCCTCAAGATTTACCCTGTAGCCCTGTACCACACTGTGTAGATCTTTTGTCCATGTCAGTCATGTGCATGAGTCACAACCATTGCTTGACCAACATTTTCTCTGTGAAAACCTGAGAGAAAGTTTACTCTCCATGTGACTCTATATCATCAACTACTTTTCTCTGTGGCCCCATAATATCCTTGATCAGAAAATTTGGGACACCACTGAATTATAGGATGTTCAGTACAGTTTCTTCTATGCCCTGACTTCTCACTGACCTTGAGTGGATAGGCCCACAGTGTTGTCTACCCTTGGAACCCTTCTTTTTCTCTAATTTTTGGTCTGCAAACTTAAATTTTTAACCCTCCACAAGAGAAGATTAATGATATTATTACCCTAGGATATAGGCTGTTAAGCTTAACATCAGTTTAACTTTGAATCTGTACAGGAGGCTGGGGAGATAGCTCAGAAGAATAAGCACTTGCCTGGCAAGCACAGGGTCCTGAGTTCAGTCCCCAGTACCAAAAAAAAAATCCGTATAGGATGTGAAAAACAATTAAAAAGAATAAAAATATTTTTAAAAACTAGAAATAAATACAGATTTTGCACAGAAATTTAGAAATCTAACCATATACAACACTGTAGCAGGACAGTCCTATGACATTTTTTCTTGTCTCTTGTTTTCATTTATTACTTTTTTTTAAAAAGACAAACATTTACTTGAGAGACAGTATAGCAGGAATTGATATGACATTAGAAACAGTATGCTTTTAGAAGACCAGTGTAAGAGGGATTCCAAGTATGGCCCTAGTATTACACATTGCTATCTTCAGTGCAATTGCTGAGGGGAACATGGCTTTTTAACTATTCATTTATGTCAGTTATCTGGGATATTTCTGCTATGGGTACTCCAGTTTTCCTAATGGATAAAAATCAGAAAGATTTGTGTTAGCATTGAGGGCTGGACTTGTGTTAGCATGGAGGCAAAAAGAGCATAACTCCTCTCACATACAGGCAAGAATAGAACATGTGAAACAGTAATTGTATTTTCATATGAAAGCATTCTAAAACTGATAAAGAACACTTCAATCCACTACCTCAAGGCCTTAAAATATGAAAAGCAAGCATGGTAGAAATCACTGGTCTCATCTTACAATCCCAAAACTGAAATTTGGAGGTTCATGTGATATGTCTAATATTGCTAGGCTATTAAGTGATAAGTGAGATATTAAATCTATATAAATATTCTGCTAAATCATTGAGAGCTTGGGGCTGGTGAGATAGCTCAGTGGTCTAAAGCACCCAGTACCACATGCCTGTCCAGCATTGCCCTCAGAGTGGGCTGTGCTCGCCAAAAAAAACAAAACAAAAAATTGTTGGAAGCTCTTATTTTTCCCCAAGAGCAGATCAGCTTCAGGGTTCTGGTTTTGGGAATTTGAGTAAGGAAATGTAGTACAAAGGGATAACTGCACTGGATGGTTAAAGATCTGGGTTTGCTTCATTCATTCATTCATTCATTCATTTAATCTACAAAAATATATTAGGTTTCAATTCTATGGCAGGTCCTGTCTTCCATCCTGTGATATAGAGATGAATAGAACACACCTTTGGCTTTAAGAAGTCCACTGTCTAATGTTGTCACAGACTCTTAAGAATAAATACTAGAGTAGGATGCTATAAATTTGTAACCAAGATAGGGAAAATTGGTGAGCTGGAGTGACTTCATGGAGAATTCGGTCCTAAACTTGTCTAATAGCAGTTCTGCTTCTATATTACATTACATTTATGTTAGCTTCCTACCCCTCTAACAAATTACCTGATAATAACATCTTAAAGGAAAAAATATTTTGGCACATATTTTCAAGGACTGTAGTTGGTGATCAGCAGCTCTATTATAGGCCTTTTGTGTCAGGCAGAATATCATACAGGAAAACAGCTCACTTCATTCCAGCAAGGAAGCAAAGGAAGTGGAACAAGGGAATGCATCCAGGGTCAAGATATGCTGTAAATAGGTCCTGCCCCAATGAACTATTTCCTGGAATTGGGCCCCACTTACCAATAGCCCAGTTAGCTATGAACTAGCTATAGTTCAGATCCAGCATATCCCCAAAAAGTCTCATGTATTCAAAAGTGGGGATTTTGGAATATGCCTGGATTGTAGGGACATTTCATTCATCAGTAGATTAATCTGTTGGTGAGTTCTTAGGTAACGAGCCTGGTTTGAATAGACAAGTCACTGGGGGTATGACATCTCCCTCCATGCATTCTCTACATCACTTTCTGCTCTGACTGCCATGGATTGAGTACATTTTTCTCCATCTTGTTCCTCTATCATGTTGCTCTGCCATTCTCTTTTTGCCTTGGAGGTAGCCAGCAGATGATGGACTGAAACAATATGTCAAAATAAGCTTTTCTTTAATTTGTAGGTGTAAGTTATTTTGTTCCAGCAATGGTAAAGTAACTAATGTATAACTCATCAACTGATTAACTTAACACCAATCAATTTTGAGGTCTCATCTCTGAAGATTGCTACATTGGTGATCAAGCCTCACTACATAAGCCTTATGGACACTTCATATTTAAGCTATAGCAATATTGTAAGAAGCTTCTCATATTTACAGTAAGGGAAATAATTTGATGCCCTCTGAAGAAAACATCTACTGTATTTAAAAATGTGATGCCAATTCAGAGTAGGAGGCTTACAAGTCACTAAATTTTCAAAGGGGCCACAATTCTTAATTACATCTTTTTTCTTTTTCTACTGCCTTTAAACTCGGAAACACCTGGTATAACACAGAAATTCCAAGGCATGGTGAGTCACTAGAAATATGGGCTTTCTTACATCTTTGGAATGTTTTGGGTTCTCAACTCTTTATTTCTACATTTTCCCACTTATATGTTACAGAACAAATATATTTACTTTACACTTCTCCCCCCTAAAACCATCTGTGAACATTAACTTTTAACAGACCCTTTCTTCTTCAAGATTTTAATCAAATTCATTTACTAAAAAGCAGTAAATGTGTACTATATGCCAGCTATATGAACAAATTTTGTGCTTGATTTCACTGAGCTTACAGTTTAGTTAAGGAGAAACAAATTAATTTGTACAGAACTAATGTCAAAATAGGAATGGATACCAATGAAAAGAAACATATGGTCTTAGGAAAGTGTTTAAAAACATGGTCCTTGATTTAGTAAAGATTACAAGGAAAGCAACCCAGAGAAATTCACACAAATTATAATCTGAAGAAAGACCCCATGCACCATACAAAAGAAATGCTACCCCCTGGAGCATTTGCCCTTAATACCCATGGATACCAGGCCCTGGTGCAACCACCCAAATACTGAAAACCTGCTCTGAGTCATGTTTCCCCTTGGCATGGGGGTAGAAGAGGCACCAACACATAACTAAACTGATCATGGATGAGGCCAATGTAAGGCAAAGACGGTAAACACTAAAGAGTTAGAAGCTCCAGAGAGAAATAACAGACCTAGTCGCTTGTGCTAGCTCTAAGAAAGTACCATTTCTACTGTTACACTATAAAAACAGCAGTTAGTTTTACTCTGATACTGACTCCTAGGAGGGCTAGAGTTGTAGAAGAAACCTAGTACAGCACCCACTTTGTTGCCAGAGAGTGGTTAATCAGGTGACATTTGGAAAGGGGTCAATTGTTCAAAACTGAGCCATACAACAACTACAGAGAAATTCCACTTTAGAGTTTCCAGTGTTAGCTTCTCACGGTGATTGCATGAGAGAGAGCCATAAGATAGGGTGCAGGCTAGATGTAGATCTGAAAAGTTCAAACTCAATCCAGTAAAGACATAGGCCATGACAACTGTGGTGAGAAACCAGTTTAGCTGTGTGTGGCTTTCAGAGACACATGGGTCTATAAGCACTGATATTAAGTGTAGCAGTCTGCTTAAGACCCTATAAAGCTAAGTGTAGATAATAGTGGCTTGCTGTTTGCCAAGACTACATATTCTTGAAAGAAATAACTCATTCAAAAAGAGGAATTTTAAAACTATTTTTTTCTCCTTTTCTTTTTCTCTAGGGGATTTTTTTCTCATTTATTTTTCTCTTTAGTTCCTTAATTTTGATCTACTTTCTCCTTTTTCTTTGTTTTTTCATTTTTTATTTTTGCAGTATCAAGGATTGAATTTAGGACCTTGTGCTTACCAGGCAAGCACTTATTCTACTGAGCTATCTCCCTAGGCCTCCTTTTTCTTGTTTATCATTTTCTTTTACTTTTTAAATATAATTAATTTTATTTTACTCCTCAAAATCATACTTTGTCTCATGTTTCTCTCATCCTCATCATCCAATGATTAATTGTCAAATTCTACCTTCTAATTTCCTGGCTCTTCACCTCCTTTATACCTATAACTATTAGGTCTTTACAAGTATGTAGATAGTAAACTGAAAGTTATTAATTTTGATTAATGTTCTATTGTTGGTGGAGACATAGTTGTTTTATTTAGCAGATATTTACTGAATGTCAGTATTTGTTTTGTTTTAAGATTTACACTATAATTATAAATATCTTTCTATGACTAAATGTGGTATATTTTTGACATACAGGGAATGTCAATATTCTGTTTGTTTATGATGTTATCACTCTTTTCAATATTATTGCTATTTTCATTATGGCATAATTGTTGCTATTAATTCATTCCTCTATATTCCCATATCTCCATTGCTTTTTGTTAATTTTTTTGTCATACTAGGCATTGAACTCAGGATCTTCCACTTGCCAGGCAAGTGCTTATTCTACTGAGCTATCTCCCCAGCCCCTTGCTTTTTGTTACTAACAATACTGTAACCCAGTCCCAGAGAACTGAGTACTAGGCCAAATGCACTGAAGCCTATTCTATCAAATAAATAGAGGTGGTTGGATGTTGGTACAGAAGCAAAAACCTGTAAGTAGCTATGTTGAGAGTGCACCATTGAAAAGCGGAAACTAAGAAGTTTCTTAGCAACGAAGTATATAATCAACTTGAAAGATCAAAGAGAGAAAGAGAGAGAGAGAAAATTAGAAGAAAGGGCAACAAAATCCATACAGAAAGTCCCTGCTACCCCAAAGCTGACCCATGGGGTATCAAAAGGGAGGAAATCAAAAGCCATACAGCTGAGATACTCAAAATAATAAGACATCAAAAATCCTGTTAGTAATGTGTTTGGTGAGCTCAAAGAATATTTGAATAAATATATAGTCCATTAACATGCAAAATATTAAGTAAGTTTTTTTCTTCTGTATTTACTACAAGGTTTACAGTGTCAATAGAGTCTCACATGTAGATTAGACTCATAGTGATCCTCGTGTTTTCAGTCTCTCAACCGCAGGGGTTACAGGTGCACACCACCATGCTCAGTTTCAATTTCCATCTCAGTGCGCCCTGAAGGTGGCGTTGTGAAGATACACCAGAGATTAAACCCTGGCTGCTGCGTTCTGCCTAAGCAGTTGCTTTAGTCTGCTGAGCTGTTGGGCCAGCCTAACAATAAATAAATTTTCAAGAGACACTGAGAGAAAGCTAGCTGAACTAAAACAATATATGATACAATACCAGGAAAAACATGCTAAGATGATGGAGCAGTGAGTGCCAGCAGCTCCATGCCTGTAGGACAAGGTATTAGAAATCTAGAGAGGGCAGTAGCTTAGGGAGAAACCAGAGAAATGTGAAGATACAAAGGAATAATGAATCAACAGCTGGAGGAGAAGAAAATAGGATTAAGTGATATAGAAGAGGTGGCCCATGCTGCAGAGTATGATTTGTGGCCTCAAATTGCAACTCGTTGACTCCCAACTGGGAGGCACAGTTCCCTACCCACAGAGAACTATACCAGGACCAAAAGAATCTTATGCAGTTGTAGACATGTCAGAATATGAGTCTCTCATTCCAGGTTAAACAGAAAGGGATGATTGGACAGATCTTGTCTGATAGGGAAGTGATCCAAGGGAACCAGGAGTGGGGCAAGAAGGAATGGATGGGGAAATGAATGGAACAAAGATATGTCACATACAGAATCCTAATAACTATCAATGCAAGCATTATGTGCCTAAAAAAAGTTAAGACAAATAATATAATCAAGTACGAAAACAGTAATGTTTACCCTGAGCAGGAGTAGAGAAGGAATGGGAATGGGGAAAAGGCTTGGGGAAAAATAAGCTGTGATATATACATGTAACCATTCCCCCAAGATGACTATAAATGACATGAATTGCAAACATGTGCTAATAAAATGAAATAAAACTTTAAGACTCAGTTTAAAATTATACAACACATTAATGAGCAGTTTTTAAAAAAATTAGAGTCCATGAAATTGTATCAAAGAGATACAATCAGGAGACAACAAATTCTACAGAAGCTATGGACAAAAATAGCAAAAAGTGTAAGAGCTAGATGTCAGAACCAGGACAGGGCTGCTTTCAAAGACCACTAGTTTATACAGACCTTTAAAAGAAGTGAACATGAGAACTAGATTGAACAGAATTAGAATTAGTGAATCATCATGTAACAGCAGAATGGGTCCAGAAACAAAAGTCTAAGAATATTATTCATAAGTGAAATACATTTAACCAAAAAAGAACACATAAACTAAAAATCTAGGGATGAAAAATTGTATTGAATGTAATAGAAATCCCAAAACAACCTAGAGTAGCTATTATATTTTTAGACAATTTGGAATACAAGCCAAAACTAATCAAAAGAGGCAAAGCATGTCACTACATGTTGGCCAAGGGAATAATTCATTAGGAGTGATAATAATTATATATATATATATATATATATATATATATATATATATATATATATATATGCATTAAACACCAGCACATTCAATTTCATACAGTACACACTACTGACATTAAAGGAAAGTTAAACTTCAACAGAAAATTGCTGAGGGACCTCAATACTTCACTGTTACAAGTAGACAGATCAATGGGAAAAATATCAAAAAGGAAATATCAGAGTTGAAGAGATGGCCTTAATAAATTGGATCTTTATAGAATTGGGCTTAATAAATATCTGTAGATCATTTTACCTTACAACAGCAAAATATGCATTCTTTTTAGCAGCAAATGGAACTTTCTATACAATAGAGCATGGAACTATACTATCCAAAGGAGCATGGCTAAGTAAATAAAAAAGACTTGAAATTATCCCATGCATATTATGAGATACTAACACAATGCAACTAAAAATCAATAGCAAATTAAACAACAAATATTATGCATCTGTGTAGAAAGTAAGCACTACACATTTTAATAATTAATAGGTCATAAAAGAAACAAAAAGGGGCCAGGGAGATGGCTCAGTAGAATAAGGGCTTGCCTGGCAAGTGCAAAAGCCTGAGTTCAATTCCTGTTTACACCAAAAAAAAAAAAAAAAAGAAAAGAAAAAGAAAACAGAAATCAATAGTTACTATAATAAAAACATACTGCCAACACATAGGAACTTAAGGGAATGAGGAAAGCAATACTAAGTGGGTAGCATATAGATACAAATGCCTACATCAGAGAAACAGAGTGAACCCAAATAAATAATCTAATTATGGAACGCTAGGTCTTAGACAAACAAAACAATCCAAATCCAAATCCACAGCTTGTAGAAGGAGATATTATAAATTATAAGGATCAGAGAAGAATTCAACAAAATTTAGATTAAAAATGATAAAGAACTGGTTAAAACTATGATTTTTGGAAGACTAAACAAAAGAGGCAAACCCTTAACCCAGAAAGGGAAAGAAAAGATCCATTCAATTCAAAGTAAAATGAAAAATATGAAGACTCAATGTACACAACCAAAATCCAGAAAATTATTGGCAATACTTCACAAATCTTTACTCACTTGAAGAATTCTGAATTGAATGGGCAGGTTCCTAGTTACATATAAATTATGAAAATTGAACCAAGAAGATTTTAAATCATGAAAAATTTAATAACAGGCAATGAAATTGAAACAGTAGTTTAAAAATCCTTACTAATTCATAAAAGTACAGGTCTTGGTGAGTTTACTGCTGAGTTGTATAAGAAATTCAGAGAAGATCTACTTAACGCTTTAATGACATTAAAAAAGAAATTGTACTCTAAAAGTCATTTCTGGAAGCTAGCATTCCCTTGATTACAAAAGCAGAAAATGATGCAACAAAGAAAAAAAACTATATGCCAAATTCTTTCATAAACTCAGAGACAAAAGAAATTTGACAAAATCCTGGCAAATAGACTGCAACAAATCATCAAATAACAACATGTCATGAGAAAGTAACTTTCATCTGATGGATTCAAGGATGATTCAACATACACAAATCAATAAATGTAATACATCACAATACCATCTCAATAGATACCCCCAAAAAATCCCCTCTGACAGAATCCTACACTCATTTATAGCTTTCTTTTAGTAAAAATAGAAACAGAAGTAATTTATCTCAGTGTGATCAAAACCATTTATGTCAAACCTACTGACAATAAATATAATAGAAAAAACTGAAAATATCTCATCTGTAATCCAAAGCAATACAAGGATAAGTACTATCACCAGTATTATCCAGTATTGTACTCAAAATATTAGCCAGATTAACCAGAAAGAGAAGGGAAAAGGGAAATGAAATGAAGGGGTCAAATTATTAATATTTGCAGATGATATGATCCTCTGTATCAGTGGTGGAAAACCTACGCTATGCATGGTGCTGTGGGTCATTTTTCTCACTGGAATCTACAATAAGTTCATCATAACTCTTCTGCACAGAAAACTCAGAATTTTGTACCAAAAACACTTAGAATTAATAATCAAAATCAGTAATGTAGCACAATACAAAAATCAGCAAAGAAAAATCAATAACATTCCTTTACACTAATAATGAAGTCACTTAGAAATAAATTAGGAAAATAGTAAAATTCATAGTGGCATCAAGAAAAACTAAATGCTTAGTCATTAACCTAAATACAGCAGTGAAAGACATCAATAGTAAAATCTAGATTTCTCTGAAAAGGAAATGGAGAGGACATCAGAAAATTGAAAGATACCATCAGTTCCAAGATAAGCAGAACAAATACAGTTCAAATGATCATAATCCCAAACTGATATACAAATTTAACAGAAATATCAACAGCATCCCTCAGTAAACTTAAGAAAAAAAATTCCAATGTATTTAGAAAGAAAATAGAATCTCAAAATCAATCCTGGCTATTAAGGTTAAAGCAGGAAACATAATAGTCCTGGACTTCTAGATATATATGAAGGCACATTGATAAAAACAATATGACACTGTCACAAAAATTGATGTATGTATCAATGGACAAGAATAGAGGATGTGAATATAGATTCTGGCACATTCACATATATGATCTTTGGCAAAGTGGCCAAAAGCATTCACCGGAGAAACAGTAGCCTCCTTCATAAAATGGTTATCCACATGCAGAAATTGAATCTAGGGCTACATATCTCCCTGTGTGCTAAAGTAAAATCAAAATAGATTAATAATCTAAGAGTTAAGACAGACTTAATTTGTAGGAAGACATAAGGGAAGACAGAGACATTTTGAAAAGAAAATAAATTTCATAAAAATATTACAAACCATCTAGAATTAACAAATAGGATCATACAAAATTAAAAATTTTCTGTACAATACAGGAAACAAAATACAGACTGAAGAGACTATGTAAAAATGTTAAAAATATTTGTCAGCCTTTGCTCAGATAGAAAAACTAATATATTGAATATAAAGCACTACAAAAATTAGACTCCCCCGAAAATGAAAGATGAAATCAAAGAATCAGTTAAAATGAAGACACTTCTAAAAAGTGGATATGACCAATACATACACAAAAGATGTTCTATGTCTTTGGCTATTACAGAAATGAAAATTCAAGCCAAACTGAGATTCTGTCTTACAATAGAAAATATAATAATCATAATGAAATCTTATACTACTGAATATAGAGAGGCTGACAGGCAAAGGATCTCTGCTATATTATTGGCATAAATGTATACTGGTAAAAACACTGTGTAAATCAGTCCAGATATTCCTCAAAGTAAAAAGAGAAATTTTGTTCAACTCAGATATTCCTCCCCTATTTTTCTTCCCCAAAGTATTAAAGACACATTATAATAAAAATATATATTGCTTTCTAGCAGTAAAATTCACAACTGCTACACCTTTAAAGTGACCTAGTTCCTTGATCCCGCCCACTCCCGCCCAGCCCCAGAGACCAGCCAAGACAGCACAGCCTACTCTGCCATTTTCCGCAATGCTGCCCAAGTTTGCCCAACCACAGAGACCCGCCGAGACAGCAGCTGACTCCAGCAGCCTCCGGGATACCGCCCCAAGCTCTACTAGTGAGTGGGAATTTGGAAGAATCACCAGGCTTCCCAGATCAGTGAGTTATGTGGTGAGTCTGAGGGAGAGCCTTTGGCTTCTTCCCACGCACGCTACCAAGATCCCCACCCCAAAGGCCTCCAAGCCAGTGACCAGCCTGAAACCTCAGGACCCACTCACGAGCACCTCCCCGGATCCCCTACCCTAAAGCTCCCTGATAACAGTTCTGCTGGTGTAGTGGTATCATGCAAGATTCCCCCTAAAGCTCCCTGAGAGAGTGGGAATTTCCCCGACTCCCTGGGCGTCAAAGTACAGTGAGTGTAGAACTCCAGGCCCGCTGTGCCAGAAAGACATTTCCCAGGGATTCCCTGTCCCCTCACCCCCCACGGAACAAGACCGAATGCAGCTTGGCCAGTGAGAGCTCCAGGCCCACCATGCCACAGACACATTTCCCAGTGATTGCCAGTCCCACCCCACAGCCTCAGACCCAATGCAGCTCAGCCCAGAGTGAGAACTCCAAACCTGCCATGCCAAAGGGACATTTCTCAGCAATTCCCGGTCACACACCATGGCCCAAAACCCAGCGAAGAATGGCCTGAGAGTGAAGGCCCCAGGCCCGCTGTGCCAGAGGGACCATTCCCAGCCTTCTCGGGTTCCGGCCTGTAGACCCAGACCCAGCACAGGCTGGCTGACGCAGTAAAGCTTACCTGGTGAATAAGATGATCCACTCTCCTTCTGGGAGCCCAACAGACCCACCAAAGCCCAGGCCCAGGAACCTAGAGAGCAACCTGCCTGACACAGGAGCGCTGACTCTGGCAATTTTCCGAATCCTTGCACCAAAGCCAGCCAAGACAGTGGGAATTTTTATTACATGATCTGCATCCCAGTTCGGTTCGGGCTTGCCTGAACAGGGAACCAACAGAGGGGAACCACAGGACCTGCAGCAAAAAGGAACTGAACACAACAGCTAGTTCCAGGATAAGCATAACTGGATAATCTCATGCTTAATAGACTGGCACCCGAATCTCATAACAAGCTAAGGTTATAGCTGCACCAAAGCCCTACACCAAAGGTCAGAGGTCAGTGCTATACAAAATGACAAAGACAAGGGGAAAAACACAATCCCAGACCTCGAGTCCACCAGTAAGGGCAGAGGACACTAGCTCAGCTGCAATGAATGAATGAACAGATGCAGTCCCAAAGGAACAACAGCAGAAAGCCATAGAGGAAATGAAACAAAAAGTAATTCCCCAAATTAAAAAAGAAATATCTAAATACATAGTATCTGAAATAAAGAATGAATTCCAGAAACATTGGGTAGAAAAACTATGCTCACACAGAACAAATGCAGAGAGAATTATTCCAGCTGAAATGTATGGATTAACAGCATCTGAAGCAAAGACACAACCGCAGAAAGGTAATGAGGAACTCAAAGCAGAAAGAATTTCTGAAATCAAAAAAAGAATTCTTTGAAAAAAAAGAATTCTTTGAAATCATAGCATCTGAAATAAAGAAACAAGTCTGGAAATATACAGAGGATATCCAACATGGAAGAAACACTGCAGAAAAAGAGTTAATAACTACCTCTAAAGAAGACATGGATAAAGAAAATTGAGGAGATCAGAAATATGATGGAGTCCTTGAGTGAGCAATACAGAAAAGAAATAGAACACATGAAGTACAATCAAAGAGATACAAAACAACTAAAAATATCAATCACGAGTCTACAAAACCATTTAAGTGAAAGCGAAGACAGAGTTTCAGATCTTGTTGCCGGTGCAGCTTGTGAAAAGATGAGAAAGGATCTCTTAAAAACAACGACAATGCAGGAAAAAATAATCCATCACCTGCAAGACGATGCCAGGATGAACAGTGTGAGAATAATTGGTATCAAGGAAAATGAAGGAGTCAATAAAAATGACATAAAAAGAAATTGGGGAGAAGTAATCCCAGAAAACTTCCCAAATATGAGTAAAAAACTCCAACGTTCAGGTCACCGAAGCATACAGAACACCAAATAACATCAACGCAAGTAGAAACACAGAGATATATATAATAGTTAAGATCCCAGAAATCCAACACAAAAAAAATATACTAAAAGCTGCTAGAAAAAAGGAGCTCACATTCAAAGGAAAACCCATCAGAATTACAGCTGACTTCTCTACACAAACCATGATGGCAAAGAGAGCATGGAGCAGAGTTCTTCAAGTCCTGTATGAAAACAAATTCCAGCCCAGACTATTATACCCTGCAAAACTCTCTTTCAAATTTGATGGAGAAGTGAAATACTTCCGCAACAAAGAACAACTAAAGAATTTCATAATGACAAAGCCATCCCTCCACAGGCTGCTGAAAGATGTTCTAGAAAGAGACCACAATGATCAGAACTCCATGAATGAGAATGGAAGGAACCCACTAAACAGGACAGACAATTAAACACAGGATACAAAGGAGTAAACAACACCAGGTAAACATCACGACAAACATGAGTAAGCACATTTCAATTATAACCATAAATGTAAATGGTCTCAATTTTCCAATAAAGAGAAATAGACTAGCACAGTAGATTAGGAAACAAAATCCAACAATATGCTGTATACAAGAAACACACTTAACTCAAAAGGACATTCATAGGAACAAAGTCAAAGGATGGAAAACAATACTACATGCCCCAACACCTCAGAAAAAAGCAGGAGTAGCAATTCTGTTCTCAGACAGTCTCAACTTCAAACCAAGAATGATCAAATGACAAAAAGAAGGCCACTATATATTGGTCAGGGGCAAAATTCAAAAGCAAGTGGTAACACTCATAGATATCTGTGCACCAAACTTAGGAGCACCCAACTATGTAAGAAAAATCTTAGGGGACAAGACAAACTTAATATCTAAGAACACAATCTTGACAGGAGACCTTAACACACCTTTATCTCAAAAAGATAGATCACCAGACAAAAAATTAGCAAGCAAGTAGCAGAAGTGAACCAGAGCTTGGAACAAATGGACCTGGTGGACATATACAGAGTGTTCCACCCAACCATAGCTGAATACACATTTTTTTCAGCTGCACACGGGTGATTTTCCAAAATAGACCACATACTAGTCCAGAGGTCATGCCTAAGTATATGCAAGAAAATAGAAATTCTCCCATACATGTTACCTGACCACAGTTGAATGAAACTGGAAATAAATGACAAAAGAAACCAGAAAAACCTGCTAAATTCATGGAAACTAAACAACATCCTTCTCAGCAATCAAAGGGTTGCAGAATAAAGTAAACAAGAAATTCAACAGTATCTACAATTCAATGAAAATTCAAGTACAACTTACTGGAATTTATGGGATGTGATGAAAGCAGTTCTTTGAGGGAAAATCGTAGCTATGAACTCACACATTAGGAAAACAGAACGGGAACAAATTGCCATCCTAAAGTTGCACCTCTGGCAACTAGAAAAAGAAGAGCAAATGAAACCCAGAATGCAAAACGGGAAGAAATCATAAAGATTAGAGCAGAAATTAATTCAATTGAGATGAAGCATACAGTTTCAAGAATCCACAAATCGATCCCGCCCGCACCCGCCCAGCTCCTGAGACTGGCCAGAGACAGCACGGCCGACTCCGCCATCCTGCTCCATCCCGCCGGCCCCGCCCAGCACCTGAGACCCGCCAGAGACAGCACGGCCTACTCCGCCATGCTGCTCCATCCCGACCGCCCCCGCCCAGCACCTGAGACCCGCCAGAGACAGCGCGGTCCACTCCGCCATCCTGCTCCATCCTGCTTCATCCCACACACGCCTGCCCAGCCCCTGAGACCGGCCAGAGATAGCGCAGCCGACTCCACCATCTTGCTCCATCCCGCCCACCCCCACCCAGCCCCTGAGACCGGCCAGAGACAGTGGCTGACTCCAGCGGCCTCCTGGATCCCGCGCCAAGCTCTCCCAGCGAGAGCGAATTTACAGGACTAACCAGGCTTCCCAGATCAGTGAGAGTGTGGTGAGTCTGAGGGAGAGCCTTTGGCTTCTTCCCACACGTGCATCGCGGATCCCTGTTCCCAACCCCTCCAAGCCAGTGACTGGTCTGAAACCTCAGGACCCACTCACCAACACCTCCCCGGATCCCCTGACCTAAAGCCCACTGATTGAGTGGGAATTTCCCCGATTCT